>VZRZ01007151.1:1023723-1132909 GCA_013398175.1 Climacteris rufus | reverse complement strand
CGGTCCCCCGGCTCCGGGGCTGCCCGCCGGTGCCCGCCCGCCGGTGCCCGCCGAGCGCCGGGCTCGGCTGAGAGAGGTTGCGACGCGCGGCTCCGTGTGAGGAGTTTTGTCGGCCGCGCTCCGTGGAGCGCTCCTGAACCGCAGAGGTGCTTCTGGCTCCGGCGTGCCCCGTTCCTGATGTAGCTCAGTAACTGAGAAACTTCAGCGGCAGTTTGTAATATGGGTTATTAACTCCTGCCTTTTTTTTTTTTTTCCTACTTCTTTTTTCCACCTACTTTTTTTCCCCCTTGCCTTGGAAAGTTTTTTGCTCTTACGAATGTTCTGAGAGTAGAGATGGGAGATAAAGTGTAAAGCAACTTGCAGAATTGGTTTCTGAATTATGGCACGCCTAAAAGGCAAGTTTGTGCTTCAGCGAGGGCACTGGGAAGTTGAAGGCTTCAGTATTGGTTAGGTCAAAGCTTTGAAACATGAAGTTGTGAGAGAAGAATTGTTCGGAAGATGTTAAGACATTGTTTTGAAAATAAATGTTTAAAAACAGAGTGTGATTATGACTTCTAAATGCTCTGGTTTGACTATTTCACTTTTGATTGTGGCTGGGCTGATTAAATACTGTCATTCTAGGAGTTTGTTGCAAAAACATTTGCTTAACGTAATTTAACCACCAGAATTGTTTATATGGTTTATCTTACCATATGTACATGACCATTATATATTTTATACATTATTTTGTATATATTACACATGCAGAGACGCTAAAGTTCCTGTATGCTATGTTTGCATTGTATAATACGTGCAGATAATTGTTTTACCCTGTGAGTGATGGGTTTAAAATGTGATGCCATATCATATCACTCAGAAAACTGGAAAATTAGATTTGTACCACAGACTAATATTATGGAATTTCTGCTTCAAATGCCATTTAGAACAGTGGTATGCCTTTTACAGTCTTGTGTATATTTGTTTTTAATATTGCAGATGCCTTTTGATTGCAAGACTGCTGAAATGCTTTGAGGGCTACGTCTTCATTCCTAACCATGAACAGTTCAAAATCACCAGGGTTGGCTGGATTTGGAGTCTTGAAAAACACGACGTGCCACACAGAGAAGAAGATTTCTGTTTTCTTTTCAATAATCTTCATGACAGTGGGAATTTTGTCCAACAGTCTTGCAATAGCAATTCTCATGAAGGCATACCAGAGATTCAGACAGAAATCAAAAGCCTCCTTTTTGCTTCTTGCCAGTGGTTTAGTTGTCACAGATCTCTTCGGTCACCTCATCGCTGGAGCCATCGCAGTGTTTGTGTATGCATCAGACAAAGACTGGATTCGATTTAACCACTCCAACATTCTTTGCAGTGTTTTTGGCATCTGCTTGGTTTTCTTTGGTTTGTGCCCGCTCTTCCTAGGCAGTGTGATGGCTGTTGAACGGTGCATTGGAGTCACTAAGCCAATATTTCACTCTACAAAAATGACTTCTAGACATGTGAAAATGATGTTGACTATGGTATGTCTGTTTGCTGTTTTTATAGCTTTGCTGCCTATTCTTAGGTTTAGAGCCTACCAAATTCAAGCATCGAGGACCTGGTGCTTCTATAAAACAGAACATGTTGAGGACTGGGAAGACAGATTTTATCTCTTACTTTTTTCTTGCCTTGGGTTCCTGGCCCTTGCTATTTCATTCCTGTGCAATGCTGTCACAGGAATTACTCTCTTAAGAGTCAAATTTAAGAGTCAACAAAGACAAGGCAGATCTCATCATTTTGAAATGATCATTCAGCTCTTGGCTATAATGTGTGTTTCTTGCATTTGCTGGAGTCCATTCCTGGTAAGAGCCTAATGTGTTTGCCAATGTTTGATGCACATCACTGTGTAAAAGTTATACTTTTTTATCTCCGGGTTTTAAAGCACTTAAACTGTGATATCAGCTCCACTTGCTCAATGATATTAATTTTATAGCATGTTGCCCTTAATGTACATACCTATGTGTCTATAAAAAAATGGTAATTGTTCTCTACTTCTGATCAATAATACATTGAGTAAGGTAAAGATATAGGGATTGTGAGAACTGTATTTCCAGTGCTGTGAAGTAGACAGTCGTAGCAGAATTGTGGCTAGAGTAATTCAGAACAAATATTGAGCTCTTCTAAAAATTCAGTGAAATCTAGGATTGGGAAGTCTTTTTGCTCTGTACAGTGGTTCATATATTTTTTTATATATTGCAGTCTGGTTGTTGTTGTTATTTTCACAGTTTACTGCTACTTGTGAGCTGTGTTGTGGCAGATAACAGATAAGAACCAAAAAATTCTCCACTCTGTTAACAGAGTGTTAAGGGCTTTACTTTAGTCATGGTTGGCAGTGGGTTAGTCAGCATTTGGTTTAGACCTAAGCAAGCTGAGTTTGGTTTGTAATCAGATGAGCAGCAGAGCTGCTGTGTGCAGTTGGTGCAGGACTGTCCCTGCTGTGACTCCCAAAGGTTAGTGCTTCTCGTGTTAGCACCTGCTCTGTCAGCAAGCAGGGTCAGAGGAACAGGGATTGTGACATGGGAAAGAATTGGACAACTCCTCTTGTATGATGGCATTATAAAGATGATATTAGCTATGTCTTCTTTTAGTGAGTAAACCTGTCTGAAGAAAATTAATTTGTTTTGCTAGGGTCAGAGGGTTTAAACCACAAGTCATATGAAATCTTAATTTCTTTCCTAGAAACAGGGTCCTGTAGTTTTCCAGTGATATAAGTGAGGAGCAATTTTAGTTTGACTAACAAATACTGACATGTAAGTGTGAGATCTGTATCAGATCCAGCTACATCTTATCTGCCTGTGGTTGAGTCTGAAGTTACCCGAGTTAGTTCTATATTAGATACTGACACAAGCCTAGCTGCAGCAGTTGGGTATGTCTGGCAGGTAGCATTTAATTAATCCAATATCACAGTCTTCAAGGAGAAAGTCTGGATATAAATGCCTGCAATCACTGAAATGCACAAAACCTCTTTCACTTTTGTTGAAATCACAGAGAATTTTTTTAGTCTTGCTCTGCAGCATAGTTTAAATTCATGTTGGCTTCTGTCAGTGCATGGAGCATAAGCAAAGTTGTCAGAGCAGTATAGCAAGTTTTGTATTGAACTTTACAATTGCTTCAGACATCTCTTGAAGTTTGGGGCAAGTCACAGAATGGTTTACAAAAAAAGCAACTCAAATGATGACTTTACTTTCCATCAAAAAGCAGCATTATTATCCTCTGGTGATGTTTATTTTCAGATAAAATAATCGTCCTTAAAGGTAGGAATTAACTTGGTTTTTAAAAACCCTTGGGTATCAGAAAAGCTATAAACTTTTTTAGTTCAAAAGAGGTACTTAATTTATTCTACATATAAAAGAACACTAAATTGCAACTGCCATTGTTATTCTTTCAGTGTTGGTAACTTTGTTATACCTTTCAATTTTTATTAATTATAATATGTATTAAATATATATAAAATTATAATTTAAAAAACCCTTGACAGTCTAATGAAATCACAGCACTACTTTTGTTAAAATATTCGACCTCATCTAAGTTGTAGTTGAAGATGAATTATTATTTCAGCAGGAACTTTTTTCAGGGCATTATTAGAATTTCAGTGTTTGCACCAGCTTATGATACAGGCCAGGCCAGTGAATGACTTCTTGTTTAATTTTGTACTTGGTAGTTTTTGGGACTATATTGCAGAGGGGAGGTGGCACACAGGGAATTCTGGTTCATTGGCTGGCAAATCTGCTGGTGCTTTCTGTGCGTGCCAGGCTTGCAATGCTTCACCTTTGGATGTCCTTTGAAATGAGATGACCCAAACTAACACCATTATCAGCCTGACAGTATGGAAAACAGCTTTGCAATATGGCCAAGTTTATGTTAGAAAGGAAGAGTTATAAAAAAAAGAAAAAAAGTTAGTGTAAGGTGGGTTTTAGTTCTTGAAACAAAGTTTCAAGGAAGTGAACAATTAGTGCTTTAGCCAGAGAGTTTCATTGGAGAATGCAATGGGATGGGGTCCTTTGTAATAATTTCCTTTCTCAGTTGTTAGGATCATAGAGTTTATGTCAGTCAATTTGCTGAATTACCCAGCCCTTGTTTTGATAGCACTCTGTTCACTGAATACAAACAGAATTACAAGTGTGGGGTTAATTTAGCAAGATTTTTTTGGCCTGCAGTGGAATAAAGCTTTGATAGGAATATACTGCTCAAGTGCTACATGAAAGCGATCCAGGGTTTCTTGAAGTATATGCTTTATGATGAATTGCTGATTCAAACCTACTTGTCTAATATATCTGAAAGGTCTGAGGGCTTTTAACTTGTGAAATTAATAATTTACATTCTATGATATAATCCATATACACCAAAATAAGTATTTCTTGACATAAATATGAGCAGGTGCTCATAGGTGAAATTATCTGGAAAAGGACCTACATACATGCTTGTTATGCAATCATTTGCTTGTTTAATTCTTTTTCCTGAAGCTAAATCTGGAAGTCTGTGTTAGTCTTTGAATTGTGAATTTTACCTATGTTCTCTATCCCAAAGAGTATATAGAAAAAAGCATTTCGTGAGAGTCAATGGCCTCAGTGTAAGCCAAAGTGATTAGAAACTGAACAAACCTCTGAAAGAGAAAGTGGAGGAAGGCAGTGCGTTTCATACCACATGTGGTTTGGAGATACAACAGTCTGGATTCATTTGGTGTGAGTCCCCATCTGATGGCGGGGTTTGCTTTGTTTATTTCCCTTCTGTTTTCAATCTAGTCTGGTATGTCCTTTGACATATGTGCATGGCTACCATAATCAAGTCTATCCAATACTGTAATCCAATTGCAGATTTACTTCACTATTAGGTTTTAATTTAATTTTATTTTCTTTCCAAGTGGAGTTAATATTCAGACAATGTTACTGTCCTGTGATAAAATCACTTTTAAATGTTGTTAGAGTCACAAGACTCTGGATTGTCCTTTCTGGTGCCTGATGTGGAACTGAACTTGACTTCTGCATCTGCTCAGTGGTAGTGAAGTTGTTCTGATGCCTTTGTATATTTGTGTAAATGTATATATAGCTCACACTTAATATTATATGTGATGATATATACTATTGTAATCAATCACCACCTCTGTCTTAAGACTCCTGAAGATGTGGAGTGTTTTTCAGAAGCAGAGTCCATGGCATGGCTCATGTGGAGCTCTGCCTGGAGCTCTTGGGCAGGGACCTCCTTCTGATTTATTTTTTTCCTTTTGATTGCTTTTCTGAAGCTCCATCTCATCTTTTTTTCAAAAATAAGCAACTTTTTCAAGTTTTTTGCCACTGTGAGGGAATCGTTCCTTAATGAAGTATGAGAATGAGGGGTACTCCCTGCTTTTTACCCTTTGGGGAAGCATTGATCTCCTTTGGAGGAGTTGAAAGTGGGAGGGAATTCACAAAAAAGCTCAAAGAAGTGAAATTCATGAATTTTATAATAATATATGTAGTCAATGATTTGCAGAGGCATGTTTATTCTGACAGGCCAAATTATTTTGTTTTGTGATGAGTGATTCCAGGTAAATATGTTCTGAAGGTCGTAACATCAACTTCTCTGGGTAGGTTCAGCTTTTTTCATCCTTGCGAGAGCCATAGCCCTTTGAGTAATACCCAAGGGTATGTGAATTTTGCTGGATGAATTTAGTCCCCAGGGGTTGGATTCCCAAAGCAAATAGTTGGGCGGGGGCATTTTGTGACAAGCACCTCTGATGAAATACATTGTTATATAAAGCTGTTTTTTGGCTGTGACTTGACATCTGGCCTGTCATGAAACAGCTTGGTTTTGGAGCTGTGTTTGTATGAGCAAATTCTGACTTCAGCATGTCTTCATATTCTGTAGGGCTCAAGGGATAAACATATTTGAAAATTTGTTTTTTGGAGTAGCAAAGAGAACTGCCTGTAACTATGAACAGGAGAGATTTATTTCAGAGTGAATTTATTTACAGGAACAAATCATGATATGGAGAAATTTCTAATCTTTTTCATGTGCAAAACACAGTCTTAGCCTGAGAAAAATACTTTTACATTCAGATTATTCTTGTTAAGATCTTTTTCCATGCAGTTAACTGATTAATTTCATTCCAGTTTTACCTCCCCTGTACTGCAGAAAATAGCCATTCCTGTTTTTATTGGAAAGACCTCTGTTTGTTTCATATGAATAAATCAACTCTTACTCAGTTGCTTTTTTTACTGCTTAGATTAGTTTTTATCAGTCCCTTCTCATGTAATCTCTTCTTTTTCCAATTTTTTATGCTAATTGTGTTTCTCTGAACTTGGTCTGACTTTTTCCAGTCCTCAGATTGTCTCATGCAGAGAGGCTTGATGGCTGGTTTGCATGCACCTAGGGCTGCTTCAGCTTGCAATTTACTGAATCACTTCAACTTAAAAGCTGCTGGTGCTGGTCTGAGTGGTCCTTTCAGCGAGTGTGCTGCTGGGGCTGGTGAGAAGGGCAGTTGTGTGCTAACAGAGAGGCTGTTGTTGCAATATCCTTACTCCTTCCCAGCCTAGTTGCTCCACCAGGTACTTTGGGTGCTGAGTCAGGCTCACAAATGGTATGTGCCAAAGGAGGTCAGTTTGTTGCAGGTTTTACACCAAGTTCTAGGCCACGTAGTTGTGTACAGTATGAGGTAGTTTGATGTACAAGGTTATCCTCTGTGCTCTCATTTGCGTGTTTTTGCATGTGCAGTCACATGCAAAGCCTCTCATTTTGCCAGGAGTTCATACCTATGTTACTGTTGAAGTATCTCCCTCCATTCTTGTTTTATGTCTTTAAAAAGCTGGCAGTTTAAATTTCTGTTGTACTACCTTATATTTGTATGTGCAACGGGCATCATGTGTATGAGCTTGTTGCTTTATTAATGCTGTTTGCATGCCTTCAAATATTACTGGCTGTATTGTCCTACAGCAAAAGCGTTACTTAAAAATTTATCCCTTGTGCTGTCATGGCTGGTGATGTCTATTAATCAGAAAGTGCAGCTGAGGAGAAGCAGAGACATGTCCCAAGATGCAGGTTTTGCTCTGCCAGTGAGGACTCAGATCTCGTGGGGGGCTGCTCTGCAGAAGTGTGTTACTGTCTGACACTTTACTAGTCAAAGCTGCAGTCTGTGAGCTTGTTGTGCCTGTACAGCCATTGTCAACAGGGAAGGTGATCTTTTCTGTTGAAAAAGAATAAATTAGGCTATCAATTTCCAGTCATGTGTTTCTGAAGAGTGAAGAAGGAGATACTCTTAACTATGTTCAGCTAACCTTGCAGCTTTGAATGCTGTTGTAAATTTTCAGAGGCAAAAATGACACTTATCTGTCCTTTTCAGGATTCAGATTTTAAAGAAGATAATCAATGATAATTCCTATGCTTGTGCTGGCTTTTGTAATTGAATACTTGCTAGAACATTTGTCTGCTGACACCACACAAAGGTAGGATGCGCTGTCAGCAGAAGTGGTTAATGTGGGGTCTGTGCAACGCTTCACACCCTGCCTGTGATATGGGAGGTGACCTGTGACAGGTTTCCCATGGGAGAACTCCTTACATGCTGTCACTACATCTCTGAGGACAGGTGCAAGCCCATCTCAGAAGCCCACTGTAGCCACGATGGTTTTAATAAAGGGAAAAGGAAAAAAAGCTTTTTGCTAGCCGCAGGCCTGCTTGATATGTCTCTATATCTCTAGTCCAAAGCATCAATACAGTGGTGGTTATTGTTGACTGTAGGTAGTTATTTCTCTTCCAGACCTTGCTGTGTCAGAGGAGATCAGGAGTGGCAGTTGGAATGAATAAAATGCTCCATAAGTTCCTCTGAAAAGAAAGAAAATCTCACAAGTTTGCTTGTCTTTTTGAGCTACATTAGAGACAGGGCTCTTGCTCTCCCTTCTATCATGGCCCTTTGATTGCTTGTTGAGTCTCTCAATACATCCATTAACTCTGTGCAAATTCAATTACTGTTCTTGCTTGGATTTCTCCTAGTGTCTGATACTCAAGGTTAAATTGCTGAAAGGCTTCTGTCATTGCTAATATTATGACCCAAAAGGTATTTTGAAATACATAACTCATTTTACAGGTTAAGAGAAAAGGGAACACTCTTTTTGATTGAAGTTTTTGTTAGTCTCAAGACAGAAGTGTATTTTCACCTTAGTTTCCCATGGAATAAGGTTTAGTGAGCAGTGCAGACAATTTGACTGTGCTTTTGATGGCCCCATGAAAATACTCCTGGAAAGAATTTGCACCTGTTGGCAGAGAGAGTAACAAAGTTTAATACAATGCATTTAAAAATCCAATCCACCTATTGAGATGTGTTTCTGTGATA
The DNA here is from genome assembly GCA_013398175.1 of Climacteris rufus. NCBI lineage: Eukaryota > Metazoa > Chordata > Aves > Passeriformes > Climacteridae > Climacteris > Climacteris rufus. The sequence goes on along the minus strand of VZRZ01007151.1, from coordinate 1,124,586 downwards.
CTACAAACCCTTGGATAAGATGTTCGTATCTTTTTCAGTATTGGTTGTAGAGAATTTTCTTTTATTTTGGATTCTTCAGAGTCACAGCTGGCTAATTTTCACCAGGTTAGATGAGAAATTGAATGAGATTCCTTTTAGACTATACCTACCTAAAACCATACTGAATTTTAAAGGTACTGCTTTGGTGTTCAGAATTGGTCTGTTGCTGTTTTCATCTTTTACAGTACACAGAGATCTTACAGGTCTTATCCTTTCTGAGAAATATGAATAATTTTAAAAAAAGTGTTTATAAGTGTGGGCCAGGGCATAGTTTATCACAGAGTGCTTAGAAACTCTATGTTAATTGTGTAATTTGTAACTCAAGTGTTTACCTCCCTCTCACAGAAGTCAGGGAGCAGCTGGGATACTCTGTCATCAGGAAAAAAATGCTGGAAAAGAAATGGGCTGTGGTGGTGATATGAACCAGGGAAGGAAGGAGGCCTGAGATTGAGAGATTGCCCTATACCAAAGACTTCTGGGGTAGCAGGAATACAGTTTTTGTTATCTGTGTTTACTTGTGCTGTTTGGAAAAATGTATGTAAAGCCTTTTCTGAAAATGCAGTGCCATCAGAATGCAAAAAGGTTGTTTGTTTTGGAGAGAAAAAGTAGGGAAGGCAGGTTTCCAGTCATGTGAGAACATGGCATTTTCAGAATAGTGTGGTTCTGGTTTTCTTTCATAATTGTTTACTTCTTAATTTTTAAATTTAGGTGTTATATACTGAATTAAACTATGAAGATCTATAAATTGAAAAACAATATTTTGTTCCAAATAGATGTCAGTGACTTTCAGAGAAAACATTGATTTTTTTTTTTCAATTTTGCGGTTGCCACATCAAAAAATCAAATTTTGAAAACTTCACCCAAATAAATTTGCCATTCATAACCTTTCCTTGTGTGTTCAGTTGGTCAAGTTTTTAGATTCAGTGTTTGATATTAAAAAGTAAGTCAGTTTGACATTCATTCCATAGTTTGATATAAGAGAATTCTTTCTATTTCCTAGATATTACACTTATTCAGGCATTTTTTATTTGAAAATGTCATACACTGCATAACCATTTTTGGAAAATGTCATACATGGCATAACCATTTTTGGATGGTTATTTTAGGAAAGCTGTGTTTCCTGACTATCTAAACACTTTAAATGGTAAAGTTGTTGCTGAAAAGTCTCAGGGAGAAATACACTCACATGGAACAACTCCAGAAAGTCCTTTATCCTTTCCAGGTTTAATGATACACATCACGGTGTAACATACACTTATATATTCTGAGATAATTATTGTGGCGTTAATTCACAATCTTTAGTTTGGCATGGTGCTTATAAATGCTTTCTAGTAGAAGTTACTTGTCTCACTGGTGCTACAGAATTTGGTAATGTCTGAGAGGAATTGCTCAGTTGCAGTTTGGGTTGCAAGCCCCTGAGGATGGAGGTTCCCTGTGTATCCAGTGCCCAGCAGTGCAGGAATACCATCCTGTCATGATTCTGTGTGTGGTTTTAGAAACAGCAGTGGTCAGGGAGCAGAACATTGCAAAAGGAATTTACACCGGGGTAAGTTTTAGTAATCGCGACTCATTCTTTGGGGTTCACTTTAATGCTGGGTGAGGTGACATAGGTGAGCAGGGGGATGAACTGGAGCTGCTTTGTAGGTAAAGTACTGCCTCCTGCTGAAGCGTTGCACTTACCTCTCCAGGTAGGGCTGGAAGGGAGGAGCAGCTCCTAAGCTTGCTGTTAGCTTTTCTCTTCAGTCAGAGCCACATGCCGAAGGGCAGATTTGAGTGGCATGAGAGCTGTGTTCAGCATGATTTCCCAAAGAAGGCTGAAGATGAACCTTTGTGTAAGGGATGTCCTGAACTGACGTTTTTAAGATAATTAGACCTCAACACTATACTCACAGAAACCAAAGGTTAATTATCACAGGAGAATTGGAAGTTTATGCCTGGTCTCTGGCTGATCCCCCTCTCTTGCTGTCCTGGACCTGTGTACTGAGCCTCAGGAGGTTTGAGCCCAAAGTTACAGGAGTGAGGTAGGCTGAAAAGGCTGTCGTGAGTCTGCTCAAGAGTAACCTCATGACCCATGTTATGACTGACATCAGGACATGAGTATGTGGGGAGGAAGAGTCTTGTGCTGGGAGGGATGTGACCAGCTGTGTTCTCATCTGCTTCGCTGCATGGAAAAGGAGAAGGTGAAGCAGGAAGGAGGTGGGGATCCCTGTAAATGATAGCAATTTTTCTTTTTTACTGTTCATTGGTGAATTGGGAAAAAAATGTTGAATCCATGTTTTACCAGGAGCATGCATTTGCAGAAGTAATGAGAAATAAATCACTCTTGCATGGAGATTTGATTTTTCACTTCCATCCTCCACCTGAAAGGTGGTTGAACTGCACAGCAGTCCCTTTCTATTTATTTGCCAGTGTTAAAAAAGTTATTGCAAGTTATATACTCCAACTTGGCAAATATATTGCTAATTCAGTAGCTTTGCTATTTCTGATCATAGCTTCTTAGCTTACTCTTCCAGAATGAAATATAGAATAAGTGACTTTAACAAAGGTGATTAAAAAAATTAACATAAAAGCAATGCATCATGTCTTCTTTTACCTCCAGCCAGATTTTTCGAACACTGCAAATCAGCACCAAGTCATTAGGTGGATATGACTCCAATCCATCTTCAACAAGGACGAGAGCACCAGGGAAGGTTTAAACTAAAAATTAGGAAAACATTGCTTCTTTGAAAGGGTGGTTAGGCATTGGAATAGGCTGCTCAGGGAAGTGCTGGAATTACTATCCGTCGAAGTGGTCAAGAGTTATGTGGATGTGGCACTTGGGCATATGGAAATGGATTAATGGTGGACACGGTGGTGCTGGATTAATGGTTGGACTTGATGATCATAGAGGTCTCTTCCAACCTTTTCAGCCTGTTCTTTAGTTACAGACCTTTGCAGCTCTTCCTTCCAGGCTGTCTGTATATTGTCTCTTTTTTCTTCATTCAGACAGTTCACTTCCTCCCCAGTACCATGTGTTATTTGTGGTTCTTTCTTTTGATATATGTAGAGTATCAGTGAGAGAATTTCTGTTTCTCCTAAATAAATTAGAATATTTACTTAACCATTACAAATGTGTTTTTTTTTTTTCCCAAATGAGTGTGAAAACCTGGAAAGGCAAAGCAACAAAAGAGAAGTAAATAATAGGTCATTTCCAAGGTTTGAAGCTTTACCCAGCTGACCGTAATGGACAAATAATTAAATCCCAAATATGTATAGTCCTTGCATCCCTAAATACTTAAGGCTGGTCCTTATTACACATATTAGAAATACTCTATTGTTTTCTGGTTTTTTTTTACAGTTGTCCTATAAAGTTTCTCTAGCATTGCTGGGTAAAGAATACTTTAATTTTCTCTATAACTTTTTTTTTTTTGTGCAAGAGATTTTTGTTGCAGGCCTTGTTCATAGGCAGGAATACATTTCTCACGCTATGGAAGCAGCTTTCTTGTAACTTTAAAACATGTAGCTCAGGAAACAGGTTGTTTATTTGACTTTGGTATGGACGCTATGTCTTTTCATTATGCAGTGAGTCACCTACTGTTTCCAATGCTAGAATTTTTTCTATCCATGTCCACAATGCTTTCCTTTCAGATGAGTTATCACTTATCAATTAAGCTGTGAGAGTAATTCCATTGCCAGCTGCTTGAATCAAAGTATTTCTAATTTTGATGGGGAGGAAAGGAAATAAAGAAAAAGGACTGTCAAACTTGAGAGAAGCCACTGCCCTGATGAAAATGATATTTATCCTTCCTCTCCATTCCCATAGCTCCCGTTATTTGTATTATTTAGGAGAAACAAAGAGGTGACCTAGAATGCTTTATTCAAGGCTAACATGAACTTATGCTACTGCGAAACAGATGCAAATAGGTAGTGTCTAAGGGGAAAGTTGACAGAAAATAAAATCTTCACTTTCAGTTAATGTTTGCAAGTTCATGCACAACGCCTCCCGCACCCCTTCTGGTTAAGAGGCTTACTTCATAATTTCATTCCTGTCAACTTCAGTGAGAAGTTGCCTGGTCACAGACTAAGCTGTGTCTGAGAAAGGAATATCAGAAAATATTTTTATTTGCTTTGTGAGAAAATTTGTTTTCCTGATTTCTCTATACTTTTTGAACTTTTCGCACCTCTGAGCACCCTTAGCTTTACAATACCGCCAAAAGGTTTATGCAATTCCTTTTTAAAGGGTGGCGAATAGGGAGCTAGTGGATTCACTCTTCATTTTTAGTGGCATTATTACTTTGTTGCAGAAAGATATATGAGAGGAAAGGAGACTCCATATTCTGCTGCTACTTCTCAAGTGCTGATTCTACAAAATTTTGAATAAGGAATTATTACGTATGTCCTCAAAAGTACCCTCTGGACTTTAAAGGGGAGGAAAGCTGGCTCATTTATTTTGGCATCTACAATTCCTTTTTAAATGGACATTTTTTATAAAATCACTGTGCTCAGTTAAAATTTAATTGCTAAGCTAAGTGATCATCTGGTATACAAAAGTTGAAGATTTAGTGAATGTTTTCCTTTCAGAAAGGGAAAGGAAAGCATTAGGGGAAAAACATGTTTCAGATCTAGAACATAGAAAGCATTATGTAGCATAAGTAGAACAGTGTGTGTGCTAAAATTTTGATGGCAGAAGTGGTGCACTGCATATTGTTCTTGGAAGCCCTTGTTTTTAAACTGACTTACAGAATCACATAAAAAACTAAAATGAAGCATACTCAGCTTTGTTGCAACAAATGCTTGGTTTATATACTGCAAGATCTGTATAACAATGATACAGGCAATTTGCTGTCAGTGTTTCTTTTCTAATAGATCTACTTGGGAGATATAAAATGGTACATAAAATGTACAGATATATGCATTTTTATTTCTTTCTCCTGCTATTTTGCAAATTTTTTTAAAGTCTGTGTTTATAGAGTGGTACAAAGTGTGATCTTGTATGATCCATTCCCCAGTAGACTGAAGCTTCTTTTGTAACACAAATAGTGAAAGTTCCAAAAACTCTTGAAATTCAAAATAAGATTTTGTTTCAAAATAGATTTTGTTTCCATGAAGTGGAACATAATCACTAAAGTTCTGCCTTGAGTCCTGTGTGGTTTAGAGGAAGGGGATTTGCATCTGGGGGTTTGATATAGGCATTAGTGACAAAATAAAACGACGTTAATGGAAATTCTCAGAACTGCTTGTAAGGAAATCCAAAGGAAGATGAAGAGGCTTGGGAAGGTCTGCAAGGTTTCCACAGGGAAGTGGAGTCCAAAGGCTGAGCTGCAGAAGACAAGAATTTCCAATATTTGTCTACTCTGCTTTCCATGTTAATCTCGTGGTGACTGGTTTTTGTCCAGTTTCCTGAAGTCAAGGATAGAACCTAGATTTAGAGCCTATATGCTGAAATGCATCAAACTAGCATTTTTGTCTTATTTTTCAACTAGCAGAAAAATCTGCTTCTTATTTTGACTGGCTGTCCTTGAGTACAAACAGCAATGTGACCAAGCAGCACAGCCATTTAGCCTATTAGTTGTTCTTGTGTAGATCCAATTGGAAGGAAAATTAAATTAGTGCTGTTTATGTTTGGAGAGTGGTGTGAAGCTTTGGAACAATTTTGTCAGTTTGTTGCACCAAGCTTTGTCCCTAAGGGAAATGGCAATTCTCTGATGCTCTCTGCTAGGTACAAAATGGAAGAAGTCAACAATTTCAGAATGTTTTAAAAAAATTTCCATCAGACTTTCTGGATCTTGCCAAGTGAGTTTTGGTTGTAATGAGGCTTAAAATTGGACAAAAAGTATGTAGAAGTGTAATGTGTTGTGTCAAGTCCTTGCTTGACATAAATTTGATTTCTATATATTTCTAGGGACAGAGAATTCTCAGGCCTTTCTTTAAAACAGCAAGGACTAATATGAGTCAGAGTAACTTTGTATTTTACAAGCAGGTACTCTTAGTTTCTAAAAATTATTTTTATGGTTATGGTTTTATAGTTCCTTTTCTAAAGAAAGTTTGAATTGTCTTAGATACATCCTGTGATTTTTATTTTTTTTTTTTTTTTTGCAAACCAGGGAGACATACTACAGCTGTCTTCATATAAACATAGTATAAGTCAGCAAAGTGCTACTTGGAGTCTTACGTTTCTAAATATGTTAGAAAATGTCATGAGTTATGTTTATTATTTACCATCTGGGGATTCATTTCTTGAGTCATACTGCTGAATCTGCTCGAATATTAACTTCAGTTGGGAACATCAAAGGCGTTTAGATATGATGCAATAGCATTGCCTCTTCCCCACTTGTGTACTCCTGGCTACAGAGAACAGAATTCCTTTGCCATACTAACCTGATAGAACTGCAGGGAAAGTAAAAAAGTGTTTCCGGACTTTAAACTAATTATTGACCCCCAGTAGTCAAATAAGAAAAAGAGAACTGTCATTTCTGTGCCTGTGGAGGTGGTCCTGCTCTCAAAGGTCCCCTTAGCAGTGCCCCAATGACTTGAACCAGTTCAATGAGCTGCGTTTCTCACACCCAGGGAGCAAATACAGACTGCCTGCATGTTTTGCTTCAATGAAATCCTTTATTAAACAGCTGGTAGCTTATTAGTCCTTCTTATAATTTATGCTTTCAAACTGACTTTGGAACAGTATTTTAAGAATTTAAATTTAAATAAAACAAATTGACTATGAAAATGTGATAGAAATAATAATTTTTATTAAATTGATTCCATTCCACCCCTCCTCAGCTGTTTAGGTTTAGAAATCAGCAGATGATTTTAGAAGGGCTCAGGACATAGTCTTCTCTTTGCACTGTTGGTGCAGTTGCTTTCGCTTGCAGTTTTCTTGCGTGATTTTTCAGATGTGAATGAGCCCCCAGTACAGGCAGTCTCTTTGGAGGAGTGAGAAACTCTCTCACCTCACAGTCAGAGACAAAGTGATGGCAACATGTCCTGCTGCTCTGCCATAAGTGTTTTAGGATAAAAGTGCTCACGCTCGGGGCTGTAATGAGATTCTCTGTCTTGGTCCATTTCTATATGGAAATCTCAGCCTCTCAGACTTCAAAAAGCTGGAATATTATTTTATAGTAGTTCTAGTGATACAAAAAAGAAAATCTTTTTAATTTGTGCATAATGCTCTCAAATAATGTAATTCTTATTTTAAGAAACAAAATTGGTAGATAATCTAGATTTTATCTTGTTATTTCAAATACAGGGACTTGAAGCTGACTTGCTTAAACACATGTCTGTGTACATAAGCTTTACCTGGTCTGTGTGAGTTCAGGTGTAATATTTTTTGTATGTTCAATGTTCAGAAGAGGTAACTATAATTTGAACAGCAAATGAATAGATTCACTTAGAGGTGATTACTTCTAAATGGAAAGGAATCTCATGAGTGTTCTAGGTAACATGAGAAAATCAGTTTTACAAAATCTGAATGGAGCTACATTTCCTTATTGACAACATCTACTGCTTGTTTTTCTGGACTTGAGATTGTGTTGGATTTGGCAAGAGAATGCAAGAGAGGAACAACAAATAAATTTTGAAGTACTCAAAAGCAGATTAGGAAGCTGTATATCTGTATTAAGTCAAACGTGCTGTATGGGATTAGGACGCTGGTCTATGAACTCTGTTGAGCTGTCATTTGCTGCCCAGTCCTATTTGCAGAGTAAGGAATATTCTGTCGGAGTTTGGCTTGTGGTATTGGACCTCTAATAAATAAAATGTAGACTGTTCTGAAAAAACATCCCATGCAGAAGCCAGAGGAGTTGTTCAAGTTTGGGTGGGCTGCTGATGTCAGAGAGGAATGTGCCCAGTGATTGTGGGGTGAAAAGCAGATTCAGGGAACTGGCTTGTGTTTGTGTTGGCTTGGTGCTCAGACATTCCTCCTCCTCCTCACACCAGTTCCCAGCTGTGCTCCTGCCTGTCCCACCAGCTTCCTTGGCAATGTTCCTGGGGGCTCCCTTTGCTGCTCCCATAGATGCCATACGGAAACACTCAATCAAATGTTTCATCAAACAAGTTCAGTGTCCTTTTATGCATTCGCTTTGTTCCATTCAAGTTTATACTGATGTGTTGACATGCAAGCCATAGGTAAGGTCTGGAAGTACAGAGAAACATTTAAAAAAGGAGTAAAATAGGTTTGCTGGAATACTGAGCTTTAGTTTTCTCTCTTCATTTATTACCATCTTTTAGATCTTTTAGGTTTTTTGCTGATTTTTTTTTTTTCTCAGCGTAACTTTTTGAAACTACAGCTCTGCTCTTGGACAGCCTGACCCTACCTCTCATTGTCCAATAAATCAGTGTACTCACAGCATCAGTTGTAAAATATCCTATTTCTTAGTTAAATAACTGTATCACTTTAAAGGCTTTGGAACTAAAAGCCTTACGGTGTTTCATCTTTCTACCAAAAAAGTCTTCATGTGCTTCTAACATTAATAACAGAGAGAGATAATTTACCATCTTCTGGCAGATTCCTGGCTTGGCAGATCAGGCTTTCTTCACACAGGAACTCAGGTTACAAGCCCCCAGAGGCAGACAGCCTGTAAAGGAGGTCTCTGCAGGGCAGGAGTTCCAGTGGCCTGAGTTTCACTCAGGCTGGTGTCTCACAGCCCAGGTTGTTGCTCTGCAGAGTGGGCAGGCCAGAGACACAGCTTGCTGGGCTGGTGTAGCCCCTGGGTATCCTGCCAGATGGTGTCCTGATGGGCCATTCTGGAAGATGCCTCCACCGTGTGGAATTCTTGCCTCCGGTAGTGTTGTTGCTGGTGGTGGTCTGTCCATGTGCAGCACCTCCGGAGGGCAATGAAACCCTTTGTGTCTCCACTGACAAGTGGAGGGATATCAATGGCTTTTGTCACCATGGCTTAAATTTTCTTCTAGACCTCTAAATCCCCTGGTGTCAATAAATTGTATTCTGCTGCAGCATAAAACTTGTGAATCTACCTGTTAAAATCAAGGTACGGTGTTCCTTATGCAGTCCTTAATTAGGAAATTAGGAAAAAATGAATAGCTTTCATAAAAATATGCTGACCTACAAGTGGCTTCTGTCCTTGAGAAAATCCATCTCTGGAACAGTCTTGGCATGCTTTTTAGTTCAAATTCTGGACTGAATTTTTACTTGTTGTTCAGATCAGTGCCTGGTTTTGGAGAGTATTCCCCGGCTGGTTGTCATCTACTCAAAGTTCAGCAGAAGTAATTCAGCAGAGACACATGTATGTCCTTTGTAAAACATTAGATGATTTCTAGGATGATAAATGTTACATGCCTGAAAGTATTTACATTGCAATTGGTATGCACTGATGCTGTGAATGTGTGAAGATTAGAGAGAAAGGTTTCAATAATTTACATCCTCTCTTGGTGTATTTTTTTAACATATAGTTTTAAAATACTCAATTTTCAGGTAATTTACATGCTCTCTTGGTGTATTTTTTGATGCATAATTTTAAAATATTCCCTTTTCAGGTGACCATGGCCAGAATTGGGATTAACAAGAGTCAGTCAAAGGAGACCTGTGAAACGATACTTTTTGCTCTGCGGATGGCCACGTGGAATCAGATTTTAGATCCCTGGGTGTACATTCTTCTCCGGAAGGCTGTACTTAAAAACCTGTACAAGATCACAAGGGGCTGCTGTGGTGTGAATGTCATAAACTTACACATGTGGGAACTCAGCTCCATCAAGAATTCTCTGAAGGTTGCAGCAATATCTGAGTCACCAGTAAGCTCCAAACAGGCAAACCTGCAGCCTCTCAGCTCTATGGGACAATAAGGTTTAACACAGTCTGTGAAGAGATGATGGAGGCAACGCTCCTACACAGGCAGTACCTTAATGAATTCCAAGGCTCAGTGGTTCTGTATTTGTTCAAAATTGTGAGTGGTTTGCTATTGTTGCTTACCAGTTTGATATTGCTACTCCAAAAGATGCTCTTGAATGTTTTAATTCACTTTAGAATACATCCCTTCCAAAACTGGTGGTGGAATGATAAATCATCCTTATTTATCCCTTCCATGCACTAAAGTGAAGTGGGTTCCTAATAACACTCCCTGCCAAACCCTTCACCTTAACAGGCTTCTTGAAAGTGCAAAAGTAATTTCCAAGTTGATTTTTAAGAGGTAAATTTTTTCTACCAGAGATACCCCCAAATCCTTTGCAGAGTCACTATTTCCTAGGATAAAGTCCAGCATCCTTTCCATAAGGGTATTCTTTGCTTCTAAGCATTGAATTTACCAATTGTATATATAAAAGACATTTTTCTTGTGCCCACTTTATTAAGTGATCCACTTTGCTTGGTTCATTGACTTGACGTCTTAATTATTTACTGTTCCATGAATTTTTGGGAGAGCTGCAAACTTCATCAGTGTTAGTGTTCCTTTCAAATCACTGACAAAACCTGAGGTTCTCTGTGGGAACACAGAAGCAGATGAGTTCAGCTTGCTTACAGTTATGTTCTGAGATCTACTGGTGAGCTCGTAGTCCTTCCAACAAATTTTGTTGAAACTATCATGCATAAAGCAATGGTTAGTCTGTAAAAACAGTAGGTTTCCCCTTCCCTCCCAAACTGAAGGATGATTCTGGAAGTGTTCCCCTCCTGCATGTACTGAAATACTCATGTGCTACATCTCCAGCCTTTGTATAAGGTCATGTGTGTGTTGTAAAAATGTGTGTGACCAAATAAGCACCTCTGCAGGGAACTGCTTTGGGAGCAGGGTTTTGTTTGTGAAAGCAAACTGAATGCTCAGTTTTTGCAGGGTCTGTATTTGAAGAGCTGAGAGCATTCAATATTTTTGAAGGTACCAAAACACTTTCAGCACAACTTTTTACAGAAAACACTCCATCTTTATTGCTGCTAAAAGAAGCTTTTTTTCGTGATTGTATGCTGTTCAGAAGCCAAAAATGAGAGGTATTGTTTTAAGATAGAAAGGCCTATGTTATTTTTACCTACTTAACTTCAAGTAACTACATTAGTGAAGTGTTGGTATATTTGAACAAAGTAGTTAAAAATGGATTCACTAAGAAGACAGTCTGAGGGACCAAAACTATTCACAAAGTACAAATTCATGTTGTATGTGAGAATAGTGTGTAAGTCAGAAAATAAAAACCCAAAAGGTTTAAATATTTCTTTTTTTTTTTAAGCTATTTCCTTTTTGTTTTAAAAAGGTTGAAAAAGAAGTGGGTTAAATAACCCTGTAAATGAAATGGCTTCATTTACCCTAAAGAATTTATGTATGTGATTGATTTTCTCAGTCGTAGGGCTGATAAACTGTGGACAGATTTGATGCTGGTCTAAGTTCTGCACCATTGCTTCATGTGAGTTCTGCTGAAATCTGGAATCATTCAGTAGGTGCTCAACTTGGCTTTTTCATTTCATTTCATGGAATGTGATGTCAGTGTATCTGTTGACATAAATTATTTGTTTCTTATGGAAGATTGTTGCTTTAGCAGCTGCAAAAAAATGTTGGTCCATAAATTGTTGAGGTATTTGATCGGTGAATGAAGCTTGATAATATTCCGTTTTGTTATGTGAATAAATGTAGATTGTGTCGTTCATACTGGCTGGCTTGTAAAACAAACAAAGAAAAATTTATATGTATATGTGATTTCTTATATTTTGTGTACTAATACACATTGAATGTAAATTACAAAGCCTCATTAAAGTTGTCAAACTGTATCCTGAGAGTTATGGTATTTTTGTATAACAAAAAAGATCCAAAGTTGTTAAAAATGATCCTTATGGCAAAAAAACCTCACACTGGATTCAAGCCAGCCGCTGCCATTCCCATGTGTACTATCAGCTGTGAAGGCAGAGAGGAGGCCAGTGAGAATTCAGATAAGAGGTGCCAGTGTTTGTACATGGCTGTCACATGAGCAGCCCAGGGCAGCTGGTGGTCTGAAGCAGACAAGGTCATGTTCTGATGACCCGTGCTTAGAAAATGCAAATAAAAGTGGAACTGAGGCAGCTCGGTGCTAGGGATAAAAGTATTTTTGTCCAAATATGTTTCCATGTTTAACATACACTATGAATCCTGAAAAAATATGGGTTTTGCTGTTAATATTTTGTCTTGCTCAGTGATGTGATGTGATAGCCAGAGGCAGCTCAGGATACAGTCACCCAAGGACCTGTTACCACTGAAAGTGATTGGATTTTCATTTAATTTCATCTCACAGAAGAGCCAGCAACGTGCTGTGTTGTATGATTAGCAAGTTATATGTTTATTGGAATATGAAATTATTAAAAAAACAGTGGGATGGCTCCACATTAGGATCTGAGTATTGCCCAGGCAGGGAGCAAAGGACAGTCTGCTTAGTGATGTGCTGATGATCCCTTTAGAGGTTGGATAACGATGTGAGCAGTCATGAGCTGCCCATTTACTGCTGGCAATAATTAGTGCCTCCAGAGCAGACAGGGGCAATAAGTGCTCTGGTGGGAAGAAAGTGAATCTCATTTCTGACTAATGACTGAGGAAGTCCTTAGGGTGGGAGAATATTTTAATCTAATTGGGATCTTAAGCAATGGCAGGCTATACAAGGAAGCACGTTATCCTAAAATGAGGTCCTAGCCTGGGCTGAATCAATGTGCTGAAGCAAAGAAACCTTCAGTAGCCAGTTGCTCATAATGGGGATTATGCAAATATCTGTAATTTGTTACCTGGATACAAAGATGGAGAGCAAGGTTCAAGGTCTTTTAGATCTGATTCTTGAGACAAAGTGTCCGCCTTGTGTGTTTATTTTCAGATATCTGTATATTAAGTGTTTTTATTAGTTTAGTGTGAGATGTTAGCAACAATTTCAGGAATAGCAATATGTACCAGTCCTGTAGCCATGGTGATCCTTTAGGACATGATGTTGGGACCTTTTAGATGTGCCTTGCCTGCTCCAGAATGTTCATGGTAGAACAACACTTCACTGAGTAACGGCATAGATCGGAGTGAGATTTAATTTTCTTGGGAAAAGTGTTCAAATGCCAAGGCAATTTACAATGCCTGTGATGACTTTTATTGCTTCCTTAAAAAAACCCAGATGCTTTTCAATTTTAACTTCTGCAACTTGCCACCGTTAAAAATGGCAAAACTGGTCTTTTGTTTCAGCAAACAATGACTTTCCATTAAGTCTTGCTGCATTATATTGAGGGAAGGATTTACTCTTTGAACAGTTGACATTTTCCTGCTGAATGTCAGTTAATTTTGATACTTACTAGGAAATTTTTAAATACTATTAGTGCAATGCTGTTTCAAAAGTGAGATAAAAGAGTGGATGTTTAATATGAGTAGTTGCATTTTGTGTTCTTAAGATAACCCCAAGTTTATTACCATGATGAAGAGTAGCTGCAAGGGAAAAAAATGATGATGAATTCCAGAATTCCAGAATTCCCCATGGCCATCAGCTAGTATTGAGGGTGTATCTCAGATGGAAAATACTGCACATTCATGCCAGGTTGATTGGTTCAGTTAACAGCATGCTTTGTATTCTCATAAAAATGGCTTTCCAAAGGTGTGTTGCTCCTTACAAGCGGATGCAGCGGTGTGGGGGGTGATGGTGACAGGTTTTGTGTATCTCACAGATTCTTGTCTCGGACACTGGAGCTAGGCAAACAATGGGAAAAGTACCATGTTTGATTCTCTGCATGGAACACCCACTATCACAGCTTGCTTTCCAGTGACCATTAATACATCCTGTTGGATGATTTGGAAGGAGACCTTTATATGTTCTAAATAGAACAATTCAGACTATCCAGTAAACTTCTCCCTCTACACCAAAATATTTGCTGTTGATTACTCAGTTGTTCTGGGAACCCATGTGTCTAGTGGGAGGAGGTAAGGCTAGTGAGCAGGACCTACACTTGCTTATTGTTAGAGATTCTTAAATGTAACTCACAGATTCTGTAACTCATACTCTCTTCAGGCTTTTCCAAGCTTTCCTGGTTATTTAATTAGGTGTCTTTTTTTTTTTTTTTTTTTGTGAAGGCTGAAAGGCAATGACCGTTGTAGGTCTTTATCCTCTGTTATTGGTTCTTCCTTGGTAAGTAGTAATCCATACTTTGGTTTTCATTTCATTGTAATAGTGTCTGGGAAATCTAAACAGATTTGCAGTCTGACCCTTTTGTAGCTGGTGCTGTGCTTTTATGCAGATAGGTGCAATATACATATGTGGTCCACTGTTTCTGGCTCAAGTATCTTGAATGCTATGCCTGAGTGCAAATTTTTTTTTTTCGCTTTGAGGGATGCCATAGGAGAAAGTGCAATCCAACTCTGAGGAAATATAGAAGTGATTTGTGTTTAGAAGGGATTGACCGTGCAATCGAGGAATAGATCTGCTGGCAGAAAGAGGGATTTGAACAGAGAGCCTGAAAATTGTACAAACCCCAAACCATTAGGTCTTACACAGTACAATTTATTAATAAGAAACAAAGAAAACAAACATACATAACGTTTGCAGCAAGTTACAGGAATAATTAATAACACCAAAATGCCAAAGGTCTGGTCAATCACAGCTGTTTGCTGACCCTCCTCGTGTGGGGAAAAAGGCTTCCTGTAAATACTTCAGCAACTCCAAGTGATGATGCTTGAAGAACAAACCTATTTACTTCATTTGTCTGTTTTTTCTACTGCCTCCTGTAAACAATATGATGTCTGAAGTGATTGGACAATGGTTAAACATTAAAAATATAATTTCAAATGCAATTAAAAATTGTTTATAATTAGGATAATTTAAAGAGTGACATAGATATAAGAAGGACTTGGTTTCTTAGCAACACATTCATGGAGTCTTTTAGAAAAAGTCCTGTGGTTGCAGGAATATAAACATGTATCTATCTAGCTCTAATTTCAGCACCATGGTTGCAAAATAAATACTTGCTACAGAAGTTTACAAAGACATCTTTTTTTTTTTAAACCTACTTTCAGTAGGAGGTTGACAAGTGAAAATACTCGAGGCAAAAAATTATCAGTAAAACATGTCTACAAAGTAGCTACCATTCCCAGCAAAAGTTTGTCTGTGTTTATTTACTTTGTTCTGAAGGCAGCAGCAGAAAAATACTTTACATTTTGTTAAAAATTATAAATAAGATATTTGTAACCTGAAAAAATGTCTTCACTGGATTACATCTTTCAATCCTATTTTTGCTTCAGACACACTGAAGGCAGAGCTGTGTGGAAGTGGGGGGCTCCAGCAGGGGAATTTAGAACAGTCCATGCCAAAGCAGCCTGGTAGCCTAGAGTGAAACTTTTGCAATGATACTTGAACAAGTGAGAAAGTCGAAATTTAATTTCAGGATTCAAATCTATTTTTATAATCCCTGAGAAGCAGTGACTTCCATTAATTTCTAGGATGCCTTAATTTTCATCCATTAAATTCCCCAGGTGCCTGAAGCACCACGTGCTATGAAAGGAATGCACTATATGATTTGCAAATACGTAGAGAACAACCAGGTTTCTCCCCTGAGCCTTTGCAAATTATTTCAAAAAATTCTGCTTCAAAGCAAATAAAAAATTTGTTAAGCGGAAGTTAGCATAAGCCATAATAAAAAAGTCACTTTCATTCTTAAAACAGTTCAGATCATCAAGCAGGAACTCTGCCTTTTGCTATAATTACGCAGGAGTACTTCTTCCAATTGTGTACCTCATTTTATTAAGAATTATCCAACTCACTGTAACTAATTTAAGAGGATAATATTTTTATTAAGGGAAAATATTTTATTGTTACAGGGATATCCCAATAATGAACTGTCACCTACTACATCAAAAGGCTGTACTAATTTTTGGTCAGCAGTTTGTGCTGTTTATTGTCATGCTAGTGCTGAAATGTCAGCAGTTCATGATAAATGTCTGAGTTTAGGGTGGTAATCTGCAGAAAAATAACATTCTGAGTCAAAGCCTTGCTAAGGTTATATGTGAGTGCTGTTTGCTCCTGCCAGTGAGTAATTAGTGTTGTAAGGTCATGCATGCTGCCCTGTTTTGCTTAGTTCATTTTTCTTTCTCAGATATAAAAATTAGAAATGCCACTTTAATTTTGGAGCTGTGAATAACAGGAGACTCAACCCAGGATGTATGTGTCTGTGCACCACAGGTTTTCCAAAGAAATACAAAGAATTACAATAATTTTGTAGTGTAACAGTCCAGCAGTGAAATAGATTATTAGGAGTTGCCAATGACACTCAAAGTTATTATTTGCATGCCTTTTTTATTTTCTCACGTAGAAAGGGCTTAGTAAATGTAAATTAAATCAAGAATCATGTCACACTATTGAAAGTACATCTCCAAGTCTGATCTCAGTGCTAGTGTGAGACTTGGGTCCCGGATATGTAAATTTCAAGTGAAGTCACAGAACATCTGGAAAAATCCTGGATGACAAAACCAAGCCAATAAAACTTCATAAAAGGTAAAAAAAGTCATGTATGGTGTTGTCTGGTATACTCGTTTCCAGAAAAATTATGCAAAGAACAGATGGGGACAGTTACAGCTGTAGCTGCCTTGGATTTCAAAACAGCTTTTGACAGAGTCCAGTGCCCTGGCCTGAATGGATGAGCTCAGTCCATATCTCCATATCTTAATCCATGTCTCCAAGCAAGGGAAAACCCTGTCTGGAGGCAAGGACAATTGTATGCAGTGGGTTAATGCCAGTGTCACACACGGCAGCCGAGCCCCAGCCGGAGGAGCCCTGTTGGTGACCGTGCCCTGCCGGAGCCAAGGCCACGGCGGAACCTTTCCCGTCGGTCTCACGGTGCCGGTGCTTCAGAGAGACCCCAGATAAATCCCTCTTGTCCGCACTGTCCATGGTCAGTGAGCCATGCTCCAGGGGCTGGGGGGACGCTCCAGCAGTGGCAGGAAGCCCTTTGTGAGGCAGCTGCAGGGACGTGTGAGCATCCTCGGGGGCTGGGTGGGGCAGCGAAAGCCCTGCCGGCCTCCGGCACCTGCGGAGCCCCAGGGCAAGTGCCCTGGTAACTCAGATCTCTTGCTGACACGCGGTCAGTGTGAGAAACGTTGGCCTAAAGCCGGCATGGTGAGATGATTGTGAAAAAGGAGGAAAAAATCTGTCCTGTAGAACATTTTTTTTTAATAGTAAAACTTTTAATTTGAAATACAGTTCTGTAAGAATATGCTACCCAGAGGGCAGAACTCGTAAGGCACTCATTGCTCAGGGAGACTGAGGCCACCTGAGAGTAATAAGTAATTACAAATTTTCCCACTTACCTCAAGACTTTCTGACTATGTGCAGAGTGAAGAAATTTCTCAAACAAGTCTGTGTAAAAGGTAGGGACAGCTCTTGGGAGCAGAACAGGAATTCCTTATTTACTTGAGACACTTGGTTTTCCTGACCCAGATGACTTAATAAAATCATCCTGCAATGTGGTCTGCAATTCCTTGTCAAGGAGTTCACCTAGAGTGTAGCAATGTCAGAGAGAGATGAGTACACACAAGTAAAAGTCTACATAAATTCAAGGGACATTAGCATTTTCTGTGGAAAGCAGTGCTGTTACTTTTGTGAATTTGAAGAGAAATTAAAGAAGGTCTGGGTGGTTTTGTGATGGTATTTTTTCTGTTATGTTCTTCTACCTGATGTGAGTGAAATATTGGTTTTCATTTCATTTGTTATGAAAGTGAGACTCATTTCTGAGGAGACCGCAGGTTCTATAAATCCACATATAACAACAGTGCCCCTTCAAATTTGGATTTATTAAATGCAAATTTTGCCCAGTTGGGACTCAATCAATTATTTTTACTCATATGGATAACCAGTGTAATTTGTAATCATAGCCTACTATAGAAGAAACTGCTATGAAAACATTCAATTAGAGAGAGAAAAAGCTACCCCTAGCACTTCATTCAGCACTCCTATTGCCAAACTGTCTTGTAATTTCAGTTTTTCATCTTTCCTCTATTTTATGCCTCTTTCTTCTCTCTTTTAATTGCTCTGTATTTTTGGTGTCACTGGTTGAGATTCGTGGTAGGACTGATGAGAACTGACACTGTTAGCCTCCTGGTACGCTTTTGTATCCTAGGTCCTTCCCCCAGCTGTCCATCTCTAGTGCTTATCTTTGGGATGATGAAATGCTCATCTCCTCCATTGTTTTGTTTATAAACAACTACCAGCAAGATCTATGTACAATGTCTTTCAGAATAAGAAGTGATGTAAAAACACTGAGTTAGAACAGAATAAGCAAACTGAGAACCTCTATCAGTCAAATGCACATGGCAGAGGAATGAGTGCAGCACAGTTCCCTGTGTTCTTAGTACTGCACATTCACAGCTGCTGTCCTCTCAGCCTGTCTGCTGTGCAGATCAAGGAGTACAAGGACAGGTGTTGTGACTGTCACCTTGTTGAGAATATTTCTAATTGGAGGGCGCATGCTGAACAGAACTAAGTCTCTGCTGTGGGGACATCAACAGCACCTGTAGTCCCATCCTCTCAATGGGAGGGTCTGCTTGGCCAAGGGAATCCCAACAGCTTTCCTTCATTTTCCTGCTTTTTCCACAAGGAACAACATCAAGAACATGAGGGGAACTGAGGACTGTGCTACTGATTAAATAACTTTTATAAGCTGTCCTTGCTAACTCTTTTTTTCTCCCCCCCCCAATATTAACAATCATTTATTACTGCTTGCAGACAAAATGAGAAATGATAATGGTCATGCTCTAAAAATGAATTCTCCGATGTCTTTTCAAATTGCCATAAACTCTGCTACCAGTTTAGAGCGGCTTGTTCTGATTTGGGGATGAGTTATACTTGCTATGAGTGATTCCATCCTGTGATGATTCACATCACAGTTTTTCATGAGTGCCTCATGTCTGCTTGCCTCAGTTTAATGCCTCAAGTAAACATGACAGTCCATAACTGCATAGCCTGCCTAAGATAAAAATAAATATGTGGGTAGGGTTAAAGCAATGATGTTCAGTAATGTCTCTTGTGCTGAAGACAGTATGTTCAAGTTTTGTCATCAAGAGGAAAGGAGGGGCTGGGTCAGTTCTCCAGTTATGGTTATGAGGGAAGTTTCTGCTTATCTGGGAAAGATTCAATATAATTCAATATGATTCAAACTCAGGCATAAAAAGCCCTGTGGACTTTTATATTTGAAAAGCAAAAGTCCTCAGGAAACAGAGGACTGTGTTTTTAAGGCTCCAAAGGCCAGATAGCTCCTTTGACACCCATCTTCAATCAAAGTAAGCTGGTGGTCTCCTTGTTACCATCATGAGCTGTGGACACTGTGTGCTGTATGGTAAGTATGTGTGGGGAATAGAGCAGTATTAATCTCTCATGCCTTGAAAGAAAAACAACTTGAAATTTTAAAAAACCCTGTAAGTAAACCAAATGAGGATTTGGTCCCCATTGTTTAAGTTGTGTTTACTTGGGAAGGACAGCCCCATTTGTGTAACAGCAGATTATAAAATTTCAGCATCCAAATTGTGAGAACAATAAAGAGCTAGAAGTGAATCCCTTATCTGGATGTCATTAGCAAATGCTGTCTGACTGCTGCCAGCAGTGTGTGGACACCTCGGCTGCACTTTCTAAAGTATTCACTTAGACTTTTTAAATCTGTCTTGGAATAATTTGTTGAAGGCAAGAAATAATTTAATTTGAACTGGTACAGTAGAGATAGGTATGTAAATAGGTATTAAAATGCTTTTAAATGACCATTAAAAATGAGGGAAACATGATTAAACCTGCAGAAAGATTCAGTCTTGGATTTGATTCTGTTGTCACAGTGATGGGAATGAAAAGCATTTAATGGAAAAAGAAAACCACACCAAGCAATTTAAGGATTTGCCAACACTTCATGCTCCAGTGGGCAGTGGAGTGATACCTTATCTAAGTTCAAGTAATGTAGCAGGAATATCAGGAACAGTGCCCGTGCACTATGAAGCCTTACAAGGCAGGCAGGCATGTTGTAATAGATTCCAAGAGATGGCATTGGATTCACTCAGGAAGTTGGCTCATAATAAATGTCCATGGTTCAAAAGAACATGAAAGAAGTAAGTAAAATAGACCAATGTGGTTCTACATTGTAGCTGAATTAAAATGAAGGAGCTTGGATGGACACATCCAAGTCTTATCATACAAATGATACACAATCCTATTACTTAGTAGTAAATTTAATAATTACAAGAGAGATAAGATTTGCTTGCAAGTCCTTTTCATGTAATCTAATACAGACCTCTTATTAGGCTGGGTTATATGGGGCAGGAATTTAGATTCTGTTTCTAGCTCAAAGGGTAGAAGAAACATGCCTGTCTTTGGCTATTTTTTTCTATGAATATGACATAGAGGTATAATGTTGACTTTGACAGAAAGAGCAAGCAGAAGTGTGGATTATAAACAGTGGCAGCCAGGCTTGCTGAACAGATACATGTATTCTGTCTGGAGAGTAGTCAGGAAACAGGACACTGTGGGACAGGTCAGCACAGATGAGTGAGGACCCATAGCATCTGAGGCAGATCTCAAAATGCACAGGTGGGTCATAGTCATTCAAAGTGGTGTTGTGAGCAGCTGCGTGGCTCAGGCTCAGGCAATGAAACTTCACTCCTGAAGAAATTCTGTGGCCCAAGTGTAATGTTCCTGATCACCTGTCCCATCCTTTTCTTCTCCTTGTATAGCAGGAGAGGGTGGATGAGCTGGGCAATGGCTGGACCCTTTTGTCTGCTAAAGAATTGTGTCCCTGAGTCCTCCCAGAGGATGATCAGTGTCTATATGTTTGCAAGAAAGTGGCAGCCTTGTCTATGAGCCCACCTGTGAGACTCCATGAGAACTCCAAGTGAGACCAGTTGCACTTGCTGAAGTTTGAAACATTAACCTTTTGCTTGAAAAAGTAATGTTGGATGGCTTCCTGAAGGGAGTCTTTTTGGGAAAAAAATCAACTAAAGCTGTTCAGCTGTCTGTGAAGATGGGTCTGGGGAATAAGTTATTTGGCTCACAGCTGGTGGGAAAAAAAAAGAAGGATTGTTTTCTAGTACATATGTACATGAACCATAAAATTTACCTGCAAAGACTGCCTAAATTATTAGGAATTTTCTAACTTCTCAGTCCTTAATTTTAAAACCTTCATATCTTTAGCAAAGTTTTGTATTAGTTGAATGTGTGAATGCGTGTTGCCTATTTTTGAGATGAGACATTATGATTTCAACTGTTTTTCTTCCTGAAAAAGATGTTGTTAAGATTATTGGATTTTTTTCTTCTTTCTGAATCAATATTTTTTAATGTAATAAATTTCTACCTACCTCTAATCAGATTGCATTGGTTTTCCTTTTAAAGTTCTGAGAGGTGGCTTCAGACAAGTGTACCAACTAGGAGGGTACTGGTGTGTGTGTGATTATTAATCATTTTCCATAGTACTTTTATTAAAGTATCTAAAATTATAAAACTCAATCAGTTATTGAAAGGATTTAGTCAGATTTATTAACACATGTTAAAGTTCTTCAGGCTGAGTGAGAAAGTGGAATTCCAAGAGTTAGATATTAGCTGAGCTATCTTAGTAATGGACTTGTCATACTAGTAATTACTTTTTTTCATCAATGTCAAAACTTTTAAAATCCAATCTAAAAGATTTTGTCTAAAGACATGAGAAAGCCTAAAAAAGCTTAATTAGTGCATGGGTTTATGAGAAATTATATCATTTGGTTAATCCATTTTATTTACTATATATTTGTTACAGTTTTCATTCACGAATGGCCTACACTATGGTGTAGGATCAAAATGGCCCTTTTGGATTCTACATCTCAAGACTATTATTAGTGATTATCTGCTTAGATTTATTTGACCCCGATGGCAATAATTTTGCTATATCTCTTTGCTTCAGATTTGTTGGTTTGATTTGGCTTGGTTTTGTTTTGTATATCAGATTTCAGAAGATTGTACAGATAAAAAACCCAATCCCAAACCCAAAACAATTGACTGTAATTTTCTTTCCCATCTGCATTTACAATCCCAGCAGGATGAAGTTCGTAGCTGAACAGATGGAGTCACTAGAAACTATCACTATATCTGTTACATTTTGAAATTATGACAGGGTGCTTAAAGCCCAACACTCTGCAAGGAAGACACAAGCATTTATGAAGCCAGAGCCCAATGGGTAACAGTAGAGAGGCAATGGAAACTTGGTACCCATGAAAAAAGATGAGATCACGAATTGCTGCTCTTGTGGGACCAGCAGTTCATCTTGTTCATTTTGCATCAGTGATAAAATTCCTCCCATGCAGAGGAGCAGTTGAAGTCTGCCTGGACGATGCCAGGAACAGCTGGAGATGTGCTCTGTGTCTCAGATATTTAAAAAGAGAAAATCAGCTTCTTTTTCCAAAGTCCTGAAAATGTCTAGAATAGAACAAGAAAACAATCTGTGATCATACTTTCCATCTGATCCACAGGTTTAATGTGTAAAACAGGAAAATCCCTCTTTGTAAAATTATCCTCAAATGTGCTTTAAGCATATCATATCATTTTTAGGATGACTGAAAAATTCTGAATTAAAACCAATCGACCAACCAACCACATGTTTATGTAAAATAAAACAGAAAAAAATATTTAGGTCTGGTTAATGATCCAGAATATTTTACTGGAGACTGTGTCAACAAATCAAATGAAGGGAGGTTTGGAAATTTGACATGCTATGTAAACAGAGCTGTACCAGCGAAGCTGTGAGGAAATAATTTCTTCATCCTTTTTACAAGAGAATGGGAAAATCCAGTGTGAAGTTACTGTAACCTAATTTTATTTTGGTATTCTTTTGCATTGTGTGGAAACTATGCATCCAATATAATGTTGTCTTTGTATAGTGTCTGTATAATAATGTTCCTGACAAATACAAACCAAGTAGTGCGTGGATAATGTCCTGGTTTAGAAAGTCACGTAAGACCTAAAACTTTACTGACTGTGTAACTCTACAAGTTTCACATTTTAGAGGATAATTCTAGTCACAAAGATTATTAAACAAGTCTGACTGGGGGATGTCACATATTTTTCTTATTTTTGTCTCTCTAATTTCTTGAATCTGTATGTTCTCTGTGGTATGTGAAATACAGGTAGGCATTTGGAAATGCTCTGCAGCTGAATTTTAATGTAATACATATAATAATTTGTGAAATAGATAAAAGATTCCTCTTTGAAGAATATTCAGATATGCACATGAATTGTTGCACATGCAACAGCACATTAAACTGTTATTATGTAGGAGACCCCTGATGATATTCTTCACAAACTAGATAGTTTACATTTTTAAGAGTGAATTTAAAGACCAAGGAGTATGTTAGAAAATACTGAGCCAATGTAGTCCATTACATTGATCTCTCAGTGTACATACAATGCTGTACAAATAGCTCTTAATTTCCTCATTTGTTATATAAGTTGATGTTCTTAAATGAAACAGTTTTATCATGAATTTTTAGCATAAGATTATGTGGGAGAAGAAGAGGGAGAACAAGTTTGAATTTTTTACTAGCAAAGAACAGACAACAAAACCTGTGATTAAAATTAATTTCTGTCTTAAACCAAATACTTTCTAATGATCAAATTTGACATATATTGACTTTACTTAAGGACAATGATGAACCAAAATGAAAAGTAAATATAAAACAAAGTGAAGAACTACTATCACCATGGATTCCTGTATAATTCATGAGGTTCAGGATTTGACTTTTCTGCATATTGGCATTAATAGTTTAGAAAGACCATGTAATATTACTGACTTTCAATTCTTTTTAATCTTTTAAGGATAACAAGGTCCACAAGTAGGTAAGATGTGTGTTATATGTTTGTAAAGCAAATAGTTCACCACAAGCGAAGACATCAAAATTTCTAGTTTGAAGAATATGAAACATAAACTGAAGTATTTCAGTTGGAACCCCCAAGTATAGTTTTACCCTTCTAAAACATTGTGAATTTAAAGATCCATGGCATTTGAAGGAACAGTTTCAGACTTCTGTTTCTGTTTTCAAGTGATACTTCTTTGCAGATGTTAGGTGTAAAAATTTTTCTTGGAAATGTTTTAAAAATGTAGCTTGTTCTCTTCTCTCACACTTTTTCTGATGAGTAGTGCTGGTGGATGGGGTTCAGTTTCTCAGAAAACTGTTTTAGTGCTTTTGCCAGCATGCATGTTCTCCCCCCACAGCCAGGCCCACAGCTCCCCACCAGCAGTCCTTTAAAGCAGCCATTCCCACATCTTTGTTTTCTAGTTATGCATAATGCTAGCAACAGTTAACGGCACAATTTCCAACTCCTGCAAGCACTCCATTACCTAAATCACCCGCTAATGTACTGTTACAGTCTATGATGCCTTGCCTTTTGATGTTCCTTAAACAGCCTCAGAGCTGTCATGAGAAGGCAAATCCACCAGATCTTCTGCTCAGTTCTGGGAATAAAAATAATTTTGAGCTGCTTGTGTTTATTTGGACTTGATGTTACTATCTGCATTGACAGTGTTTGCTGTTGGATATCCACAGTAATACAGTAGTATTAGCTTTAAGTGCAGACCCCTATCATGTGGATTTTATTTTTGCATTCCCTTTCTTCTGTATTTGTGTTTTCTCAGTAAAGTGATCAGATGTCTCAAACAGTATATTTCTGTTTTAATTTTTAGTTAAATAAAACTTTAGTTACTGACATTGATTGCTTTGGGATAGAGCTTTGTAGTTTTTGCAGTTTGTAAAACATTAATAAAGATGGTTCAACTAATTCTGCCAGAGAACTGGAGCAATCTGAAATGACACTGTGCTGAGAGCTGCTTAAATTCATGCCACTGCATGACAGTGTGCTATCAGATCTGGCAAGAACTTCATTGTAGTGTCTTCCAGATTTGAATCTGTTTTTAACTGGGGCTTAAAAGTACCTAAACCACCTTCCCCCCCATATGCTAGAATGCATTATGCATTGGTGGACAACTTAATTGTTTATATTTATTGTGCAGGAATAATAGTATAACTTCCAGATAAAAAGAGGGAGTAGAAATGTGTAAAGATCAGCTATGATCTGGAAACTATTTGACACTTTGGAGTATGCTTCTGGCTTGGGCATTTGAGACTGCTTAATGTGAAGCCAAGAATATATGTCTTTAAATTTAAATGTTGGATTGCCTTTCAAATGTAGTCCATTTATCTTCTGCTGTAATATTATTCACCAGTTACTGAAAATTTCCTCAGAGTTACAGTTACTCTTGTTATCCTCTCTGTTTATGCTGTGAAAACTCTGTTGATAGTCCCAAATTCTTTCAAAGCGATAGAATCCTTTGAAGTTTCTGCATCTTCCCCCAAATACATCAATGTGTCTAGTGATATTTTACCCTTCTGTTTTGTTTTACAGTCTTGAAGATTGAAGTTCAATTTTCTGTCTTTATCTCCCACGTTCTTTTGAATTCTTTCTTGTCCTTGGTGTCAAGATGCTATTTAGCCTTCAAACTTGACTTGCTTGCCAGCAAATAATTCCCGAGATTTCTAGTCCTTCTGAATGTTCTATGGTAGACCCAAACAGTAATAGAATCTGAAAGAGCTCAGAGTCTTGACTTTTAAAATAGTCACAGTTTACTTCCATTTTATACTTTGTAAAAAAGTGTCTTGTAAGTTTGAGTGTGGTAGGTGTCGTATGTCAGTACACAGTGTCTTGTCTGTCTAACCAGAACAAGGCTTACAGAAGAGTTTCAGAAATAGAAATATCCAGAAATAACACTACCTTCTGCTTGTCTTCTTTCTTTCTCACTCCCATTGCTTGCTGACTTTCTGCTTTTGGTGTTCCCATGTTTCATGGTACTTTAACCCTGTTGGGACATTCTTTAAAAGAAAAGTCTTAGCTTGCTTTTGCCTGCTGTGATATGTTTTTCCATAGTTTCACACAGGTCTGAGGTAGACTTGCTTCAAAGGGTTTCTAAGTTTCTATGTCACTTAGACACTGTTGCTCTTTCAGTCTTCTGCTGCTTCTGTTTTGTTTTCTGCCTGTGATTTTGTTTTTTCTCACCTTGCACAAGAGATGGAGTGACATGGGTTGACAGATGGGGAAAGAACTTGTCCTTTAAGATACAAATCTGTACCAACTTCCACGTGTGAGTGCTTCATGCAAAAAGAAGCAAACTTTCACCCCAAGCACGCAATCCCCAGCACAAAGAATCTGCTGCTGAGAAGAGGAATATAATGGAACTAGAGGAGGCTGTCACATACATCTGTGAAACTGTTTACATGACAAAATAAATTAGAAAACCATAACAGGGCAAGCCCAACAGGAAATCACTGAGTTTGTATTTACTTCTTGTCTCCATCTGAGGTTAGAGGAGAAAGGTGGCCTCTAACAGCAACGGTGATGGCACGAAACTGAAATTACAAATTTGTGCCATGTGTTTTCTAGTGGTTGAATATAACACTTTAACATGTTTGGGTGGAGGTTTTACTGCTTAATGAAAAGCTGTCATGGAGATCATCAGGTTTCTAACAAAACTGAATCACAAGGGCATGATCAGTGAACTGATGAGCGGAATGTAGGTGTTTGGACCAACTGCCCTTTGCTTGCTTTGCTAGGGTGACAGGATTTATATTTTATGCAAGAACTTTCATAGATCTCTCTTGAGAGCTTCTCTATGCCAGCAGTTGCACTGAGTACCTTTTCACAATAGCACATTTCATATGTTTGGTGTGGCTGGTTCAGTAAACATATTTTCTCCTTCTCTCTCCTAATACTTCTTCCACTCAGCTGTGGAGATACTATCCTCAGCTGGCATCTCTCTCTTTTGTGTAGGGACCAGAATGAAATGAAACTGCAGTGAGAAAAATATCAAGACAAAATATTTTTTTCCTTCTGTTTAACCTTCTCTCTTCTTTTCTTCTGTCCTTTCTCCCATTTAATACTCTCTCTCAACGCTTCCCTGCTTCATTTTCATTTCCTCTTATTCTTAGTTGTTGCAGTAGAAGTTATGATGATACTGTCCTGCAGAAACAATGAGCAGCTACGAAATAAGGAGGAAAAAGCTGCTGTAGCTTTTTATGTATGTATATATATAAATTTTTAATTTTTCATTTTTTCTTCTCCAGAGTAGCAGCAAAAAAAAAGGTAGTATATGTGATATATATGTGATATATATATACAGATACAGCAGATAGTGTGTTTTCAGTAGTTTGATACTGTGTTTGTGTTTAATACACACAGTGACTGATGGGACACTGTTTTCCTAATGATAAAGATGGGAACTTGGTGGCCTGTACTCACTTTGCTCTGATTCATATCCACGTTTTCCTGGGTGGTTAGTCCACTCTCTGGGTCTTGGAATTAATATCTTCATGCTATTTGGGCATAATCCCTGTGTATTGATTCTTAGAATTAATAATATATTGACTATAATTAAGTACTTGATGGTGTATTTGTTATTTCTAGTGATCATGATGGATAGTTACATGGTAATGCTGTAATAGACAATATGAGGTAGTATGGTCCTGTGCTGAAATAATGTCCTAAAACAATGCAAACAACACCTGCTTCCTTCTAGTTATGAAAAAAGCATGAGTTATTTGGTTTTTTAATCTTTGATTTAAATGCTCTGGCCTGGTTTAATATGTTAGAACAGATACTTCTAAAACTGTTTCGAAACATTTTCAGTTAATCTTTTGTCTTTGCTATGAATTTAAAGGAATTGGGAGAAATTCAAGATTACATAGATGAAAAAAAATTGGAGAAATTTCCCAGGACTGCCTGCAGTCTGCTTGAACTACCAGTAAGGTAAGTAGGGAGCAAACACAAAAATACAGCCCAGTGCATTCTGGTGTTTAACTGTTGTAGTGAGGACAAATAGAGTAAAATATGAGGAGAAACCTATTAAGTGCTGAGAATCAGAGATCGTCAAAGGACCAGTGTAAATATATTTGCTGCTTTCACCTGTCTTGTTGCTGGTTCTGTCCTTAGCAGAGATGAGTTGAGGGAGGGAAAAGCTGAAGGGAGAGGAGACAACCATGTCCAGGCTGTGGTAGGAGGGCAAAGATCCAGAGATGTCTGGTGCTCTCTGGTGACTGACACGGGGAGGTGGGCAAAGAAAAAAACATCAGAAGGACCCAGTATTTATTTGGAATTCAAATTTTGCTCTTCTCAGCCCTGGCTACAGTACAATCATTTTAATATCTCCTGCTTGCTGGAGACTGAAGAAGCAGTTTCTATTTCTCGTGCACAAATCCCTGTATGAATAATCTCAGTCTGAACAAAAATTAAAGATGTCTCTTGTTCTTCAAAGTCTCAGACAAATACTATATCTTAATACTGTGAGTCATATCTGATATCCACTTAAAAATAGAGAATGATTTCAGAAAGGAAATTCAGCTGAAGGATACAATTTTTCATGTTTTATAGTCTCTTTCTTAGGATGAGAGCAGTAGTTAAAAATAATTTTTGGGAAAAGAGCTATTAATTTATTAATAAAATAACAATTTCTGTTTCTTAGAGGTGTTTTTTATTACATGTTGTGAAGAAAATTCCTACATCTTTGCATAATGTCAATTTAGGATCATTTATGCAGGAGAAAAATTTTAGAATAATAGAGTTTCAAGAAGGATTCAGAGAACTTAAAAAACCTAGGCTCATTTACTGAATTTTATGCCTTATTACTTGAGAAGTGGAAGATAGGAGAAATCTCCACTCTGTTGATGAATTAGTATAACAAGGTTCACACACACACACACACACACACACACATATCTTGTCTCCAAAAGACCTAACTGTGTGCAGATTAAATTTCTGGTACTTCAGACTATATTCATAAAGCCCGTGTTATACAGCCTTACACACGTGCTTTAAATGGCTAAGGAAACAGTTTGTGTATTATTCATTGACTAGAAATTAATCTCAGGGAAATGGTCAATTCAACAAAGGCATCAGGATAAACCAATTAACAGATCAAAACCTAATGAGCAACAAGACCAAAACAATTATTATGTCATTAATTAGTAAGGATTAGACTAAGAGGTGATAAAGTGTTTTTTACCTGCTTATCACAAAGCCCTTTGCAAGTCAGTGTCACTATTCCTCGGGGAGACACTGATGTGCTGAAGGTCAGTCACATTAACTGGGAAATAGAACACAGTTCTACTGGGGCCCAGTCCTGTGCCCTGAGCAGAAATTGCCCAATTACACCAAGATGACTGACCTTTTCTAGGAAAATTATGATTTTTTTAGGAAACTCATGTTATGGATTGGTGCTGAAATACGTTTTGACTTAGTAAGCCAATTCCATTTCAAATTATTTTTTTACAATCGATAATGTTTTGTTTTCAACTACTGCAAAATTACTCTTCAGCCTTGGTCAGAATATTCAGCAGCAGCAAAATGATCTTTCATTTATTTCAAAATAGTTTCAAGATGTCAAAAGTTGACCTGGAAAGCCCAGATGTTTTTAATTCTGAAAATTGAGAAATAGATTTTGAACAGGGAAGTTATCTTGTTTGTTGTGTGCATCCTCAGGAAGGAGGATAGCAGAACATTCTGCAGTTCTCTGCCAGGCTGTCATTTATATAAAAAGATGAGCGGAAACAGTTTTTGGGCATCTGTGCAGAGCCTTAGGAAGATCTTGAAGAAATCAGAAGAAAATGAATAACCTCCACAACTCTTGTACCTTTATCAGCTATTAAATCCCCTATCAAACCTCTCAGAGTAAATCAGATAATTTGCATTCTTCATAACCCTTCTTAAATACACATAAGAGGAACTGCAAATATAGCTTATCAAAATACGATCTCAAAAATTAAACTCAATAATCAGGAAATGTTAATTTTAATTTCTGCAAAGATGTCTTTTATAGAATTTATTTTTTTACCCCACTCTGTGCTGTGACATACTTGCATGCCATGCTAGCAAACCACACGCTGGCATTTTGACACAGGTGTGGAGAAGAGCACTAAACCTTCAGCTTTGGTGATAGTTGACATAATGGCCCACATGGGATCTGAAGCAGAAAACTTCCTTGGAGGACACGCTGCAGATTGCAACCAGGTATGTGATATTTCTCTCATAAATTTGAGTGGGAATCTGCTATTTATGAATGCATGTACAATTTTCAAGCAGACTGTTAAAATAATCTCGTGTGTCACATGGCATGGACAGACACTGATCACTTCTCTCCTGCTCTCTTGGTGACTCCTTTGCATCTTCTGTGCAGCAGCTGGGCCCATTGGCTAACAGGGTATTTTTCAGTGAGTTGACTCTTCTCTGTACTTCACATGGGGCAGGAATCTACAAACACAGATTCAGCTGTGGGTAAGGTCAGAGGCCTGTGCCTATGGAATCCATCCCTCTATCTGTGTAAAATCCTTTGGATGAAAGGTGAAAAAAGTGTTGTGTTCAGAAGCAGGTAGCAAGATATGGCAAAGGGTGTGAGGGACCAATGGTAAACAAACATCTTGCCATGAACTCTGATGTTAGGATCCTGATGGAATGGGTTTAATATGAATTTTATGCGGGAATATTCTCTCTCTTGAGAGATATTGCCAAACTTGATCTTTAGAAACAGCATATGTCATTTTTCTGCTTTCTAACATATGAATGTCTAGTAAACTCATAAGCTGGTGTTACTTGGGTAGGGAATTTCCTTTTAACCTGAAAATATTTTTAGAAACCAGCTTCAAAACCATGATTAAAAGTGGTGGCAGTGCATTATCAGATGATAATTTCATCTCATAATGATGTTTTCTCCTTGGTCAAGGGCCCTTTGGATTTCCTCCAGTATTCTGTGGTCTTTTTCATTCTGAAGGACTCTAGAGTCACATCAAAGCCATAATATATGACTGTAACTTGCTATAATTAAGCAGGACTTTATATTCAGTGGGCAAATATTTGGCATGATTGAGGCACTACTGTTCCTCTCTCTGAGACAGTATGAGCTCTGGGCTGCAATCTGACATCCAAGTTAATCAGGTGTTTCAACTAATAAGGCCTGGGTGGGAGTGAAGGAGGAGAGGGATTTTTTTTGGCTGGCTGAAGTCAGGGGTGCATGCAAGGGAATTGCAGAGTGGGGAGCACCCAGCCCTCCCCCAGGTGAGTCTGACTGCTGGAAGGCTCTGTCCTGCCTCACAGGGAATTTCCAAGACAGATATCTTGTCCTGGTCTCTGTGTGTTTCATTTTCCATTCTGGTCACAGTTGTCACTGTAACCAAGGCTCAGTCATGGAGTTTCTCTTTCTCCCTTTTGGCTGTGATTGCTTCTGTTTCATCTTGGGCACATCTGAGGCTTTTACTATGCCTGGTTCTGCTGCTCAGGTGCTTCAGTGCTGGTTTGCCGGAGCCTCAGAAAGGAACGTGCTGCTGATATCCCTTTGGGATTTTGTTTTGGCAGCAGCATGTGATTAGTTTCTAAACACAGGTGTGAGCACCTGATCACCAAACTTCGGTGAGACAGAATGGAGCATGGAAAAAACAACCAGTTTAAACTTTCTAATGAACCAGGAAACTATGACACAAAAGAGCAGAAGTAGCTTGCCAAAAGAGAAAGGTGGAAGTCAAGTTCTTCTCTTTTTCTCCTTGTATTCTCAGTTCAAGCTTTTTTCTTTTTTTTTCTTTTTTTTTCTTTTTTTTGTTTTTTGTTTTGTTGCAGTAGAGCTGGATTTCTGTAGAAAAATCCAATTTTCAGCCTGTGTCTTTAATCAGAACTTCTACAATACAATTTAATTTCCCAGTTACTGACAATTTCTTTCGGTTCACATCTAAGTCTTCAATAGATTCTTTTTTTCCCGTAAGTAAAAATTCTCCCTGGCAATTCCTGAAAAAATGTTCCTCTTACATTGACATTAAATTATCCTTAGCTGTGTGCTTTAGAGCTCAGTATTTCATAGTGATAAATATTCTTATGTTTTCTGCTTTGAAACTTGTAGGTGTTGTCATGTAAAGAAATGAAATTCACGGTATTGCTCTTTGTTGTACTTGTGTAAGTGTCAAGTCTTACATACTTGAACCAGAAGTTCCTATGCACTTTCCTTACCATTCTCTTGTAAATTTTGAATTTTTAATCCAGTCCTGTAATTGTTGCACACATCCTAGTACTCAGCTACGAGATAGAGAGGTACTTAAGGTGTCCTGGTGTTTTCAAACCCATTTGAGTTCAAAGTATTTGCGATATACCCCTTAGGTATTTTGCTGTTTGATTAAAGGAAAAAAAAAAGAAAAAAAAAGAAAAAAGTTAAAGAAGTTAACTCAGATAACCTGAGCAGTCCTTTCTTTCATGTCTGTGAAAAGGGGAAAAAGTAGAATATCCAAACATCTGTTTTAAAATGCTGGAGAAGGAGAGGAATTTATGTATATAAAGCCTGTGCTACCATGTGCCTTGAAAGGCTCACTTGACCATTTTAAGTAACACTTGAGTAACACTTCAACAAAATATTTTCCAGCTGTTATTTCTGTCTCCTCACTTCAAAATGTTATTTCTAGCAATACTATTCAACAATTCTGTGGTACATTGTGAAAACCTCTCATGTTCTGCTTCTGCAACTATTCATTTTAGCTTCTGTGTTTTGTTGTGGTTTTTTTTTTTTTTTTCCTGAGGAATTACAGAATAATGTAGGTAGGAAGGGACCTCAGGAAATTGCTTGATCTAAACCATCAGTTAAAATAGGTCTAACTTTAGATCTGGTTGTTTAGGGCCTTGCACAGTCAAATTCTGATTATTCTCAAGGATGGAAATTGTAACATCGCTGTAAAATGCTCTTTGATTTCTGTGGTGCAGGGCTTGGCCTAATGCATTTTAGGAAAAAATAGTTTAACACTTAACATTCAGGTGGTCACCAAAGTTGGGATTTCTGTGATATATCTGTGGCTTGGGACAGATCTCAAAAAGAAGTTGGATTTTCAAAGCTCTGTAGCCTCAAATGGCATGATGAAAAAGTAGTACTCAGGACTCAAATAAGGGATGTTGCCCATAAAGAAATAATCAGTATTGAATAATTTCATCACTAATAAATAGCTCAGCAGTGTTGTTACTGTTATAGTTCACTAATACCAGATTACTGTGACAAGCCAATTTTGATGTATATCTCAGTAAAACTGAAGGATCTATTTCGTGTTTGAACTTTGGTGACTTTGGCTTCAACAGGATATTGATATAATTTTGAAGAGCATCCTAATATGTCTGTCTTTTTACTGACAGAAGTTAACCTCAAAAATAAGGTTAAATGGATTGAACAGTAGGATGCTGACATATAATACTGTAAGATTAAAGCACTAGGATGTTCTTTTTCTTTTTCTTTTTCTTTTTCTTTTTCTTTTTCTTTTTCTTTTTCTTTTTCTTTTTCTTTTTCTTTTTCTTTTTCTTTTTCTTTTTCTTTTTCTTTTTCTGTTTTTTGCACTGGTTGTGCACCTGTCTGGAAAGATTTCAATGCAGTTACCTATTCAGGGTTTATTTCTACTGGCTAAATTTACACATCTGAATATTTTTTAACACACAATTTAGCTCTGTAAGTAGTAGTGTACATGGAAAATGCATATAGGATATTTGGATTTAATAAGTCTGTTTCTACTAAGCTGCTGTAAATTTCCATTAATGTCTACAGTTCTCCTAAAATAAGCTATGATAATATATCTTTTATAGAAGAACTAAGGGAAATGAGAACACATTAGAAATGTTGCTTTGCTACTTATCTGTTGCCGCAAACCAAGAGATGGCAGAACAACTTCAGACACAGAATCTAATTTTAAAAAAAGTTAATAATATATAATTTTGGTGATATCTTTGTTCTTTTAAAATCATGGCATATATCTGAGATGATGTTTCAAAGGTAAAACAAATTTTACTTTCTCATGTCTGTTTTGGTGTTCTTTGTCTTCAGATGCTCTTTTTAGCAGTGGACAGGTTTCTGTGGAAACAAACTTATTTCTCAACATTTTTCCTCCTGGGAGAGCTTTGCATCAGCAGGGTACAGTGAGGGGTGGGACTGAGCATCTAATATCAGGAAAATCATTCAATTTTACTGTGACCTGTAGTGTGGGAAACATGTAGTCATATTGCTTTCCTAATTTCTCTATCCTGCTGGCTTCCTCCCAAACCAGATTTAGGAAGAGCAGATTCATCTGGAAATGTACTTTTTTTCATTGTTCTTGTTTTTGCCAAATTTTCAATTAAAAGTGCTCAGCAAGCCAAGAAACCTGCCTCCCTTCTCTGCCCTCCTCCTTTAATATTTATTACATTTTTGCTATTTGCATTATTTTTGTACTTATTTAGACACGCTTTATGAGTAAATACACATAAACACTTGAGAATATTTTCCATGTAAAGGCTTGATAGGAATAGTTCATAATTTTTAGAGAACAGAGAAAGATGCCAGAACTCCTGTAATGGGACAGCTATGGAGTTTATGCAAGAGTGAGATTCCAGCGCAGAAGAGCGGAGCAGGCCCTTAAATGTGGATCCCTTCCACTCTATATGAACAAATTACCATGTGGAATATGTAAATTTGTCTTACCAGGAAGAGCTGTCTTTTAGGAGAAGGCATTTGACATTAATGAGTGTCAAAACCTTAAAATCTATAGTGATTGATACTCTTGTCTCTCACCAGTTGTACTTATTTTTCTCTTCTTCTTCCCCCATAATTGTTTGGGCCTTGCTAGGAAAATGGGAAAGCTTCTGTGAGGTAGTTCGGTGTCACAGTATTGTTAAGAGCACTGCTTTAAACCCAAAGCATGTAATAACTGCCTCAGTAACAGCCTGGGACTGGTGACTTTCACTGTTAAATGAGCAAAGAAAAATGGATTTTTCACACACAAAAGAAAGCTGCATAAGTTAGACCTTGTCTGGTAAAGACTCGATTTGATCACTGAAAAGCTATTCAGGTATTCTCTGTTCATTTACTTGTTAGGTTTTGAGATAGAATTAAGTCATATGAACCATTGTGCTTCCTGTAGGAACCAGAGCATTTCCAAAGAAAAAGACCTTAATGTGAGTCTGACCTATAACTCTTCTTAAAATGTTTAAATGAGAAAAAAGAAACCATGAACTCCTCTATCATCTTGAAAATGTTTAGAACTGAGATGTACTCATGAAGTCCTTTCCCTCTGCACCTTGAGGAGAAAGGGTGAATGGGCTCTTTGTGTTATCTCTGAGTGAGAACCTAATAGTGTTTAATACAGTGGTAAAATGTATACTGAGCAGGGAGGAGGGATGATTTTTCCACCATGTGTGATGTGAGACACGTTGGTTAACATTAGGGAACTTGTCACAAAAAGTACAACTAGAAAAATGAAGGCAAAGAGGAAAATGAGCTTGCTGGGACTGGCATTGTAACGCTCACTGGTAAGGGCACAAAGGAAAAGATTGCCTAAATCAGCCCATGCAAGTGAGGAATTGCTTCTCTACTTGAACACTTTTCAAAAAATATGGCTTATGTGAGGGGTTAGGGCAAAGTAAGTGGCTTTGGCAAAATTTCAACTTACTGTTTTAAGAAGAAATAATTTTAAAAAGGAATAAAACTAAAACCATCCACAGAGTTTCTTTTTAGGGAAAATGAGATTTTATGCTATAGATTAAACCATTGAATTGCCTATGAAGCCAGATGGAAAATGCATACAGGATGTATGGGTTTTATAAGTCCATTTCTACTAAGTTACAGTAAATTTCCACTAATGCATACAGCTCTCCTAAACTAAACTATGATAATATATCTTTTATAGAAGAACTAAGGCAAATGTTAATGTATTAGTAATGTTGATATGCTGCTTCTGTGTTCCCTAAAGGAAGAGAGACAGCTTCTGCGGAACAGTGTTACCTCTCGCACAGCATCCGTGACAGGTGGTAAAAGCAGTGTTGACACTGAAAACAAGATGCCAGCAGGATTGCTCTGGTACCCAACACTGCTCCGGCTAAATGTGTAGGCTACACATTTTGTATAAAGGTTTAAGATCTCTGCATTTAAATAGGTATATAGAGTTGTCTCTTATTCTAGGTAATGTATATTTGAATGAGTCTCTTGTCTAAAGTTCCTGTGAGTCTTCAGTATGGAAATGCCCTAAAAACTACACTTCTGTTCTGAAGAAATCTGTTTTCTTTCACCAGAAAATCCACAAATCCTTGAGGAGCTGAGAAGAAACTGGATCCAAGGCTGCAGTCTAGCTGGACTAGCCTTTATAAAAAGGTTTGCTGTTAGGGTAGTTTAGAAAATTAAAGAAGGAATCTATGGAATTAGCATTTAGTGATATAAATGGAAGGACTGAGAAGACATATTGAGATCTTAACAATGTTCTGAAGTTCTTTATTCCATAAGATATCTGGAAAGCACATATTTTTTAAAGCAGTGACTAAATAGATGTAATGATGATCCTTCTTGGGCAGCTGTTTAGCTGTTAGGAATGGTACAGCATATCCTCAAAAAGTGAGCCAGAAGGAAAGGCATGTGCTTCTCCAAATATTGACCCCAAAACATTCCACTTTAACACTCTGGTCTCTAGCTATAAGGCAGCTAGAACTGGAAATAGCAACTATGTGTTTCAAGCTATTGGATTTTGAAAGTGCTTTTTGTTTCTCTGGCATGATTAAGTCATATTTCTGAACAAGCGAGAAGCTTCCTCTCTAAAGAGGAATCATGCAGTGAAGTGCTGTACATTTTAGTATGAGTACTGGATCCCAGCAAAGAAAATCATGGCAGTACTGGGGTTTCCACTAAGCTTTTCAAACACAACTCATAGTATTATATTCTCTATTATTAGTAGTATTATTATTAGTAGTATGCTAGGACTTTCTGGTGTCTTGTTGAAGTTCAGTTTCTTTCACTCTTCTTGACTATAAATGTATTGGACAGAACAAAAAGTAGTCTGAGACTGCAGCTTGTGTTTGTTAAGGGGAATAATATGTAGCTATACATAGGTCTCAGGTACCTCACACAGCCAGATCAAACAGATCTAACACTAGAAATTACTTTCATCATGGCTCATCCTCACTCTTTTAGCCACATCAATTCAGAGTTTTCATAAGACAACCTGAGCCCACTTTTGACATGTTTTCTTCACTTCTGAAATTGGGCTGGTTCATCTTCTTACTTTTGAGTTCTTGCAATCAAAATTGCATGGTGATGTGCAGGGATACTTTGGTTCCCTAAATTGCAATGAAGAAATGGTTATGCCCTGCAAACAGTTGTTGTGATGGAGTCAAGTATGTTGTCCTTGGAATCTGAGCTCTACAAGATTGGACTCTCACCTTTCTTGAAGTGCTTCTTAAATGAGATTGTCCAAGATGTCTCTTGAATCAAACACTCACAAAAAATGATGCCTTTTCTCTGATTACTGTCAGACAGGCAGCTAAATAGGTTAATGCAAGAATGTTGCCCTGGTTCTTGCAGTCGTGGATGTTTTCATTTTCCTGTAGCTAGTTTCTCACAGTTTTTTTTTTTCTGTAAACATATCTATGTTATTGTAACTGTATCTTATCTCTCACATTCCTTTCTCATGGACACAAAACTTTAATGGACATTTCCTTTGACCACTGTAATTGAGGGAGGAAGAACTGATTTCCTCCAATGAACAGTGATTTCCACATGTATATAAAAAATAAAGAAGGCGGGTCTTCCCCCCCTTCCTTCCTTCTCTTTGATCATGGTAACAGGTGTCTCTGGCTCATCCTTTCGTGTCGTTACTGCGACACAAGAACACTGGGGAAAGAGAGTCTGGAAAGAGAGTAAGGACAGTTATTGCAAATTAGGAAAGATAACTTTGAAATATTGAAACCAGAGGGTTCCCTGCCTCCCACATTTGATCTACATTAAAGGCCTATTTCAATCTTAAATGTGTTTCAGAGATCTATTAAAATTATGTGCCAGGAACTAAAGAAAAAGTACTCAGTACATAAATGGGAAGTTTTTTTTTCCTGTAACTGCCAGTCTAGCAAATTAATTTTTGGCTCTGGAAGTCAAATCATGCTTTTTATTTCTATTTCATTACCAGTAATATGTGGTCGGCAGGTCAACTTATGCTCCAATGAAAGTGTGTAACCTTTTCTGATGGTCTTGTAGCATCAAAGCAGGAGCAAAATTAGGCGGTTACCAGGCACCATCTCCGATAGCACTGCAGAATAAGACACCCTGTAGGACCAAAAGGCTGATACCCAGTGAAACAGGAAATGGTCTTAGGGCTACAGTGCAGTTGTATGGCTATTTTATGTTTTTTGATGCAAAGATCAGGGAAATAACTGGTAAGTATGGATGTTGTAGGAATATTGAAAAATAAGCTATTTTTCATAGAGAGATGCATATATCTCCAAGATTTTATTTCTGATTCCTCACATGTCATAAACTAACACTCGGTGCAGGCTTTTGCACACTTTCACTGTTAATTTGAGGTAGTCAAGGGCTCCTGGCTACAGCTCCAAGGGGCAGATGTCTCAGAAGGACACTTCTGCTGGAGGGTGCTGTGCATGCTTCAGACCCATCCCTTTCTACCATGACATGTTTCCCTCTGCCCTCCCCTGAGAACCACCTTTCTGGGACTGGGTGGAGCAAGCTGTTTCAACAAGAGCCCAAATCTGTGCCCAGTTTTGCTCAAAGCCCTCAAATCTGAGTCTGAGTACCCCAGCAGTGCCTAAGCTCTGCTTGCCTGTACTGCAGGTGCTGAGGAAGCTTTTGTGGCCCCTCTACAGAGTGTTAATCATGTAAGTGCTACAGTCAGCTGCTTCCTACAGCTGTGCCAGGTGCAGGGGCACAGGAACTAGGAGCTGCTGCTGGTTTATTTGTTCCCAGCATCAAGAAGGATTTATGTGATGGAAGTTGCTGGAATGAATGCAACTGTTCACTTCTGTGGACACAAGCCACAAAAAAACCATAGTACAAAGCCAGAGTATGAGGATGTTTATCTAAATATATATACACATGCGTGTGAGTGTAGATTTTATATACACATATATATGTATGTATATATGAATATTGCATTTCTTCAGAGAAGTGAATATGGGAGTAACAGTGCAAATAATTTTAAAGGAGAATCTCCTGAATAGCCAGTCATTTTGCAAGATCTGACCTTAAAAGTGTTCACAAAGAAGAATTGTTTCAAACTGAGAGATTGAACAAGTAAAATTTTGAATATGTAGATTTGGAAAAGGCAGACTGTAGTTTTAACATGTTTCAGTTAACATGTTTCTGAAAAGATGTGATATTTTTCTTAGGAAA
Source organism: Climacteris rufus (assembly GCA_013398175.1). Lineage (NCBI taxonomy): Eukaryota > Metazoa > Chordata > Aves > Passeriformes > Climacteridae > Climacteris > Climacteris rufus. Next base: position 1,085,480 of record VZRZ01007151.1, on the reverse strand, counting down.
GCAGAATAATCACAGCAGAACAAAGTAATAGTAACTGATGTTATAAAATATTTTGACAGGCTGATCTTCACTGAAGACTCAGTCAGGCTACTCAGTTTTCATTCTGATTTTCACCAACTTATGCTAATTTCTTGGTTGTGTACGTATTTCAGCAACTTTACTCTTGATTTGTACTACCATAAGACTAAGGAAAGATAGTGCATAAAGAACAATGGATTAGTCAAAAAGTGTTTTTATTCAATGTTGATCAAAGATAAGAGTGTACTACGGTGTGCCATGATACTCTGGTGCAAGGTTTGCACTCAGAGCATTCTCCAGCCTTCGTCATCTCAGATTCAGCCTTAAACTGTGGTTCTCTGTTTGTATGGAGAGAGACTCTCTGTTGACAGATATTCTCTCAATAGAAGACCTATGATACAAACGTCATCATTAAGAGAATTGGTCTGCAAAATATTGATGCGTGCAATATGATAGTGTCTTGTATCTTTCAAGACATCATGAGCAATCAGTTTCAGTAGTTTCAATGAAGTGTTAGTTCTAGCTGCCAGTGTTAGACAATCATTTTGGATAGCTCATGGCCTTATTTCAGCAGTAGAAGGAAGCTGTGGGAGCTGGGATGCTGAAAGTTACTAGCAATGGCAGAGGCTGTCTCAGAGATTTCTGGGGATTTTTTTTTCAACTCAAAGGGGAGGAATGGAATTTAATTTGTGGTTGAAACTCATGTCTCAAACATGTTTAAAATAATGTGATAGGTTCTCTAAACTAGTTGTTTCAGATCATCTGATTTTCCCATTGAAAATTGACACTCACCTCAGAGCAACCTGAAATTTAAAAGTATTTTTTCTTTAAAAAAAAAAAAGGTTTTAAAGAACAGGTGCTTATTTTGTGTTACTGGTACCTTTATGGATACTGTTCTGAAAAAATGCCTGAAGTGATTTAATTACAGCTTTTCTTTCTGAAGTAGTATAAAACTTATATGACACCATTTTAATTTTTATTTTCCAATTCTCTGTAGCTGCCTTTGGTTTATTGTCTGGTTGTGAACCAGACAATTGTGAACCATAGTTCACAGAGATAGTTCACAGAGATAATCAAACAGACTCATGTTTATTTTAAATTTGCTTGAATACTTTTATATAAAATAGAACATACATATATATTATATAAAATTATTTTTTCCATATTTATTGCTTAATTTTGCATACAGAGACTAAGCCCGTTGATCTCCCCTCTTAGCAGATGGCTGGGAACTAATGAAGAGCATATAATGCCAAAGTTCTGTCTTTAACATAGCTGCAGCCAAGCAGCAGAGGCAGCACAGTGACATAAGTTGGTCTGGATATATGTCAGTGACTTATTGTGCACGAGACCAACAGGGAAGTGGGCAGCAGGTAGAGAGGTTTTTTTCAGTGACATCTAGGCTTCTCTTATGTTTTATGGACACTGCAATGTTGCTTCGTTGACGTCAAAAGACAAAAATCACCTTGATTTCTGCATCCAGCTTATCAATGATTTGAAGAGTGAAACTCTTTTCCCCTGAAGATTTTCAAGCTTTTCAGTCTCATTTCTTTGGTCCCTTTCTGGGCAGAAGACATACAGTCTCATATAAGGTTCTTTTTTTTCTTTCATGAAAGAGTTGTCAACCAAATTTTTCAGCATGATGGATAGTTTCCAGGAAAGGCTTCTACACATGCATTTCTTCCAGGACAAAGAAAATATTAATGAGCCTTAAAGCTGCTGGACACTCTTTACCTCCTTTCTCTTCCTGTCTCACCTGGGTTATCAGAATCAGTGTGACCACTTCTGCCCAGCTGCTTCACAGCCTGTTGGCTCCTTGACCTGTTACTGTGCAAGGGCTCCTCTTGCTGTTCATACCTCGGGCTTTTTTTAATGTGATACCTGTTTTCAAGGTTTCATGAATTCTATCACCTAAGAGTTTGTTTAGCAGCCAGTTCTAGGGAAATCAGATGGAGAGCAATGTTAAAAGTATTATTTTACATATCCATGTCTGCAAATTGCATGAAGCCCAGAGAACTTAAATTTGCTCAAGGTGGCCACCCTCAAGAGGGTGAAGGAAGAGTAAGTGGGGAGATGACTTCAGAGAAGTAATTTAGAGAGGAGAAACAGAATGGTACATGGGATATAGAAAAAGAAGATTCCAGAGGGCAGCGAGAAAGTCATCCATAAATTTTCTTTGCAATAATCCCAGCTCAGATCTAGATCTGGACATATTTTGCTGACATTGGGATGAACCAATGAAGCACAGCTTCTGTGTGGATTTGCTGATTCATTTTTTGCTTTGAATTTCCCTCTTTTCTGTGGTTTGCATTCAGAACGACCTAAAAGCTCAAAATCAGACTGTAACAAACTGAAGATGTGAAGCAGGGTTACTGATTGTAAGCATGTGAGGGTGCTGAGTGTACTCTGTGTTCATGCAAACACACAGCTTGATTCATTGTCACTTACAAATCCATGGAAGAGCTTCAAGAAACTTAAAAAAATAAAAAAGAAGAAAAGAGGAAAACAATGAAAAAACCCAAGGCTAATTTTCAGATTTGCCATGAAATCAAAGGACATTTGTTTTAGGCCTGGATTTCCTGGGAGACTTGCACTTTATAGATCATCCTATGCTTAGGACTGTAGTGTGTGTGAACTAATAATGCTGAGAGAAATATGCAGCCTTTGGGTTTGATTTCAATACTGGCAGAGTTCAGTAGGTCCAGCAGCAGCATTAATAGCCAGGAGAGAACTGCAGGGAAGGATGCTTACTCCCTTCTTCCACCCTTTGCTGGATGATCACTAACTCAAGGGAGAATACAGAGCTAAATTGACTTTGGTCTAATAGATGGACATTTAATGCTTGTGCTTCTCTTGGTACTCCAAACTCTTTTACAGATCAGAAATCTAAGAGCTGATATGTCATGAAAATATCTTAAATTGGTTCCTCAAAGCTGTACAAAAATTTTTTTTTCATTGGTAAAGGAAGGAATTAGTTTTCATTCCTTATAGAGAAGTCCTACTTTGCATTGCTGGCATCAGTCAACATCTTCAGCAGTTTAAAACGGGTGTAAAAGTACACTGATTGCATTAAATGATAACTGTGCTGTTTAGCTGTAACTGGTTTTGGCAGGTTATCTATCTACAAGGAATTATTTCTGGTTTTAGAGATGTAAAATGCATTGCTCTTTGATAGAATACAGTGTTTTCCTTTTGTATTCAAATGATCTGTTGGGGTGATAATCAAGAAATGATTGCTTCAGTGTGTCTTTAGTACTGCTGCTAGGTTTTCTGGAACTGCTCAAGGATGCATCTTTCATCCTTTAAAGAACTGCTGTTTTCTTATACTTCACACGGGCTTTTCATTGTATTGAATGCTTTGAGATCAGGAATCACACACAGGTGTTGGTAACAAATACATTGCTAAAGATGACCATTACTGGCTGAATTATCTACATTTTAGGTGCAAGCACAGATCAGAGATGAGTTACAGACTGAAGTTGGAGAGGGTGAAGCTGGCAGGTTTGGCATCCTCAAAACCTCACCACTCAAGTCCATTTCTAGAAAGGATGGAAAGAGCTGCAGTTTCTTTTCTTGCCATGCAAAACAGAGCAGGCCTAAATATTGTCCCCACAGCGTAGAATTAGAAACAACAAAACATTTTCAAATGAAATTTATAATGGTGTCTTTCTTTCTTTTCAAGTGTTCTCATTGTCACCACTTTGCTGGAGGCCCACAGGAAACAGACATACCTGACTAATAGGTGGACTATAAATTGTTGATATTCTTTTACTCAAGAGACACATTTAAAGTGTGATTGGTACCCTGTTTTGTTCTGGGATAGCCGTATGATTTACCAAATCAGTGTCACATCATCATGAAATTATCCCAGCTCAGCTGGGCTGAGACAGGGCTGTCCTTCACCCCTCTGATACTCCTCCTTCTAGTATTTTAAAATTTGAACACCTTCAGTCAGGAAACTAGGAGGATATATATTTAATTCCTTGGCCTGCTTTGTATCATCTTGATCTAACCTTTTAGGAAGTGTTCTTATGGGAATTCCCCAACTCTAGACCAGCAGAAGTCTTAAAAAGAGAGACATGTGGACCCTCTCACTACAGCTGAAGGCTGCAGAAGGTCCTGTGTAAGCCAGACAGGTAAAGAAACAATTTAGTTTCCTTGCTTGACATCACTGTGCTTGATCATGTAGCTTTTGGGTAGAAAATACAGGAAATTAAACAATGCCAGGTCAAATATGCCTGCAGAAGCAATGCCAAGAATCCTTGAGAAAACAATGGCAAGCAGGAGAGGTAAAACATCCTGATGGGAAAGTGAGGAGAAGCTCTGTCCTCCTGGCATCTGACATGGTGGCAGACAGCCCTTGTGATGGGGATGTACAGATACACACAACTGACTCTCTGACAGTGGCCACAGATGTGCAGAAACTACTCTATGAGATGTGTGGCCATGTGGAGGTTGCAGTGGGCAGTGACAGCATGTGCTTGTGGCTGTGCTGGGGCCAAGGTGTTGGGTCCTGTGCCCTGGGACAGCACAGCCCCAGACTTGGCCTGAGGCACTGTGACTGCCCCAGACAAAACTCGTGAACTAATCTGACAGATGCAGGAATTTTACTTTGTCTTCTGCTAACAGAAGGTAACAGGGAGAAACAGTATATACATATACATAAATAAAGTGAAACCAGAATATTCATGAAGCTATGCATCATGAATAAGGCAAGGATGTTGTATACCATAGCACAGACAAAATGCCATGAGGGCCATCTTGTGGTCAGAGACAGTTTATTTTCCGTGAACACAGGGAAAAAAAATATTTCCAAAAATTTATTCTATACCTGAAGATACTGTCAGCTACACTGTAGTTCTTAGAACCACAGAATGGTTTGGGTTGGAAGGGACCTTAAAGGTCACCTAGCTCCAACCTCCCTGCCATGGGAAGGGATACCTTCCGCTTGATCAGGTTGCTCAAAGCCCCATATAACCTGGACTTGAACACTTCCAGGGATAGGGCATCCAAAGTTTCTCCGAGGAAATAGTTCCAGAGCTTCATGAATTTCTTTCTAATCTCTAAAACTACTTTTTCAGTTTAAAGCCATTCCCCCTTGTTCTATTGCTACAGGCCCTGTGAAAAGTCCCTTTCCAGCTCTCTTGTAGCCCCCTTGTGAACTGGAAACTGATGTTAAGGTTGTTTTAGTGCCTTCTCTTCCCCAGGCTGAACAACCCCAAATGTCTCAGCCTGTCTTCCTGCTCCAGCCCTCTGAGCATCTTTGTGGGCTCCTCTGGACTCGCTCCAATAGGTCCATGTCCTCTTTCTGCTGGGGGCCCAGAGCTGGATGAGGTGCTCCAGGTGGAGTCTCACAAGGACAGAGTAAAGGCACAGAATCCCTTGCCTCGACCTGTTGCCCACACTCCTTTTGATGAAGCCATGGATACAATTGGCTTTCTGGGCTGGAAATGCACATTGATGGGTCATGTTGAGCCACCAACATACACCAACAGTCCCAGGTTCTTCTCCCAAGGGCTGCACTCTATTCATTGTCTGACCCACCTGTGTTGGGGCTAGAGATTGCCCTGACCAGGTGCAGCACCTTACACTTGGTCTTGTTTCACTTCTTGAGGTTTCTATGGGCCCACCTCTCAAACTTGTCGAGGTACCTCTGAATGGCATCCCTTCCCTCCAGTGTGTCAAAATTAGAAATTGGTTCTGATATGTTGTAATGAATGGAACTGCTCTGCTGCTGGTCATTATTCAGGTCATTAATCTGCAAGTGACAGACAGCAGGGCTGTGATCCTGTGCCAAGAAACAAAATAGTATGTTCCATGGGCTGGGGAGGCTGTTGTAGATTAATAACTAGAGTGAAAAATTTCTCTTGATGAATATTTTATGCCTATTAGTTTTGGAAATTTCTTTCATTCTCTACATTGTATAAAAGCTTTTTGGAATCCATGGATTAAATACCATCACAGTACTAGAGTTAAGAATGTTATTATTTATTTTCAAATAACAGTTCAAACCAAGAATCAACATCCTTTTCATGGTTATCATACAATGAGCCCACTCTGAGATAGAGTTCTCAGCTGCACAGCTCTTTAGTTCTGTATCCCTGTGTTCTTGATGAAAGACTAAAGATGCTGAATTAAAAGGAAGCCTGTCCATTCAAATTAGATGTATTGTCCAACACAGACATGGAAAGTTGAATATGATCTTTGCTATATCACCTGATCTATTCAGAATTACTCCATTTCTATCTCTTTTTTTTTTTTTTTGACTGCTTCCCAGCCAATCCAGATGCCTCTCAAAGAACCCAGGATCTTTTCTTTACTGCTTTCCTAATGGGAACCATCTGCCAATGGTGCTGGGCAGAGACAGCTTTGCTTAGTTTATGGGACCATGATCCATGCTCGATTAACCAGGCTTTTTTGGTTCTAGAAGAGGTGTGTTTACAAAAACCAGCCCCACCATCTGGTACCATTGGCTGTAGGTCTACTGTAGATCACTCACAGTGAACAAATATTTTTCTCATTTGTCAGTCAGCCTTTGTCCACACACAACTGACTTTTCCAATAACATTAAGTGTTCCTTATTGTACTGTTTTACTGCTACTTATGGATTATTTAATTCTTTTAATGGCTCTTCAATGGTTCATTTGCTTTCTAAAATTATTCTTTAAAGCACTTGTGCAGATGGGGAAAGACAAGGTTGATTCCACCTGCAAGGAGCTGTTGGTAGGTTCAGAGATGCTGGCTGCTGAGCACTGCTGTAAACATTCACTATCTCAGCTCTGCAGGCTTAGCTTCTTTGTAGGGTGTTTGGGAATATCTGATAGTAGAGAGTATAAAAGCAGAACAGGGGAGAGCTGCCTTCAGCTTCCAAATGAAAATGACTGATTATAAAACCAGTGGCATTGTCTCTCTCAGGAACATTTGAAAGTAAAGCTAGCAAAGTCCCAAACAGATTTTATGGACCAGGCATATCCGTAGGCTGTACAGGCACACTTCACTCACTGGTAGTGTGTGTACCAATTCCCAGAGCCATAGCTCTCTGTCTATCTTCTCAGCAGTGCTTACCAGCTCCCTCATCTGGACAGATCTCACTTGGAAAGAGGTTTCAAGAGCAGCTATTCAGTAAAGATTCAGTTGCCTTGTTATTGTGAGCATAGTGTGATAATAGCCTGGGTCCTGGGCACCTGCTCAGGAGGGAAAATGAGAGCAGCATCAGTAAGAATGGCACTCGTGTCCCCTGCGTGGGATGTCCCTTCTCCCTTTCCAGCTCTTCCTGTGCAGGGCTTCAGCTCTGGTGCTTTCATAGTGCCCTTTGCTGCAGGCTCCTGAATCACAGCAGAGCCCTTGGTCTGCTCTGCATCAGTTGGAGAAGTAGGTACTGCTCAGGGAGTCAGACCCCAGCACTGAAATGTGTCCCTGTGCAAAGAAATCCCTGACAGAGTAGAGGGATTGTGAGCTCAAGGAGTTGTGGCATTTAAATGTATTTAAGAATTTGTTTTTTAAAAAAAAAAAAAAAAGAAGAAGGATTTCTTGGATCTACCTGTCAGATTACAGAAGTATAAAATACTTATTAGAGAAATTGTGATTTTTCTTGTAAATCTGAATCACTGAGGCCCTCAGGTAGAGATGGAGTGCACGCTTGTTAGGAAAGCACACTGGATATATGTATATAATTATTTTACACAGCACACTTTCTTATGTTCTTGAATAGTCTGCTAAGTAATAAAAGTAATGAAAATAAACCCTCAATAAATTCAGATTAGAATCGGTTCAAATAAATAAGATTTTTTTTCAGATTAAAGCACACATGTTGAGATAGGTATGCATATAGGCATACAAAGATGATTAATTTCTTTCTTTACCCTGCAACAATCAAGATCCTTCAACAGCAAAACACCTGGGTCCAAACTTGGTTTGGACTCTGTCAGCATGAGTGTGTGTGAGGACTTGAAGGGGAGGACACACTTCTGCAGCTTTTGAAGGAGTAAAGGTACTTCACTCTGAGGTCAGTTTGCACAACTTGGCTTCATGAGTTTTGTCTATCTAGTTGAGCTTTTCCCCAGCAGACAGAGGAACCTGATTTCAGTTTTCTCAGGGAACCTGTGGAGAGGAATGAGGAATCAATGGCCCTGCTTAAGGCAGCAGCCACCTCTGACACCCTTTGAGTATGGGGGGATTGTTGCGCTGACTTTTGCAGTTCTGGATGTTGTCATTCTTTTGTAGCTAGTTTCTCACACTCTTCTATGTAAACATGGCCATGTTATTGTAACTGTATCTTATCATTTACATTCCTTTCTCCTGGACACAGAACTTTGATGAACATTTCCTTTGACCACTGTGATTGAGGAAGGAAGAACTGATTTCCTGCAATGAATAGTGATTTCTAAATGTATATAAAATAAAGAAGGCGGGTCTTGCTCTCTCCTCCTTGCTGGTAACAGGTGTCTCCGTCTCTTCTTTTGTGTCGTTACTGTGACAGGGGATCTTGTTGAGTTTGTTGTGAACCGACAGTGCTGCTGAGATTTGTGTCTTGGCCAGGAGAGAGTCAAGACAAGAGTCTGAGTTCCCTTTCTGACCACACCAACAGGATTGCTTACTCTCTTCTGCTTTTTCATTGCACTGGAAACATGGCAGAATGAAAGTATTTCTCCCACTTGCTCATTTCTGTTTCTGAAAGCATTTGTAGTAAGTGGTGAGCACACAAAATTATAGCTCTGTAGTGGGTGAGAAAGCTGCTGGCTGCAGTCAAAGTGAGACAATTAGACTCTTGACAACAGACTTTGGTGCTTGCACAGAAGAACAGAATAAATGAGACATGTCAGGAATTATTCTGACAACATACCCAAAGGTTTGGGTGAATCTTGCCAGACCTCAGGCCAGGTGTTTAACCCTCCCATCTTCTTATGACATTGTCACAAGTTAATAAAATGTCCCCACTTAAAGAAAATACTGGGGTTTTCCATCTGTGACTATGTTTAATGATGTGTCCTGTGTTGAGACATGTCAGAGTGTTTGGTCTGTTCTTTGGAGGCATTGTAGTTACATTGCCTTCCTCCTTGTAGGGACGAATTGCCCCTTTGCAGAAAAATACAGCCAAACATCTCTCTACTGCTATCTACTACACTCTCTAACGAAAGCCTCAGCATATTTTCATATTAGTAGTAAAGAACACTGAACATTGACATGTTCCTCAATATTAAAATATTAGCAAAGATAGGAAAAATTAACATAATCCAATTCATGAACTAGGCCTCGTCAAATTAATTGCTGAAATCTGGTGAATACTCATTGATATTTTTGATTGTCCCACAACTGGCTCATAAGGATATTGTTCAGAAAGGGTTAATGCAATTGATTCATTATTAATAGTTGCTTTTACAAAAGCAGACCTTAATGTTATTTATTAAAAATAACATACAGACAAGCAAATCAGTATTAGCAGTGCATATGTGTACTTAGTGTTTTATATTGATTTACTTTTAGCTCTCTAAAACTTAAGAGTATTAATGCGTAAAGTGTGCTCTTGATATTTTTGTTAATTAGTTTATCTAAACAAGTAATATAAAGTGGAACCCATGGCTTTGGTACTGCCTGGTTGATGATTATGCTGCTACCTTTTTGGCAAACAATGCACAAATTTCATGCTGTAATAACTCCCCTTGGATTAACTAAGGAGCAGGAGGACGGGAAAAGAGAAAGGATATAGAATGAGTGCTATGTTTGCAACTTGCGTTCACTTTTTTGTCCCCTATAACAGTATAGGTTTGATGTAATATTTAAATACAAGCAAAGCAAAGTCATTGATACAATTTATTTCTTGTGCCATGATCTATTTAGGCTGAATTCTGTTGACAGCTGAGTAAAACTGTTACCTGCCAGTATGATTGCAGCAGTGTCCACCTTCATTTTCAAACCCAATTTGCATTTAATAAAATGAAAGATTAAAGCAACCTGGCTGAAAGTGCATCATCAGCACCAGCTTGCTGAATAATGGATTTGAAAGACTGGAGAGGAGTCACCAAACTAGTTACAATGCTGGAGTGAATCTAGGTCAGAGAAATTTCAGCATGACTTATTGCAAGCCCATGACATAAATCATCCAGGAGAGGCCAGAGAAGACCAGCTACTGAGCTTATTTATGGTAGAAGAGATTGGCATTAATGAGCTGGAGGAGCAGAATGCATCCATCTGGGATCAAAATACCAGCATGTCCTTCAAGGTAATGGTGACTATCCAAAAAGCACTATAACCAACATGTCCAGAAAGATCCTGTGCTCCAAACCATGGGAGTGTTTCCTGCTGACTGCAATGTCAGCCCCAGGTACTGCATTGCTCCTTCTGTGCAGCACCAGGGAGCACAGGCGGGAGCTGGAGGTGGTCGAGCTGTGGCTGCCAGGGCTCAGCCGCTGCCCTGGCAAGGTCAGCAGGCCTGGCTGGGGGGCTCAGTGCTGCAGCTGCTTCTGCTTTCACAGCTTGGCTTTTATGGGTTCAGCTGGCATTACTTCTTTTGTCCTGGATCTGACTGCCTTTCTGTCGTGTTGTGGTGCCTGTGAGGGCAGTGGGGGATGCCTGTGGCAGAGTTACAGATTATGGTGAACCAAAAGTCAACCCTTTGTGAAAAGTGCTGGGTATCTCTTACTGTGATTCTTCTTTCCGGGCACACGCAGAGAAAATGTTTCAGCTTCGGTTCATGTGGGTTGAATTATTGCTGTTTGCTGCCTTTGAGCAGAGAGGATTGAAATTTTGTGGTTTTGGGACTAACCTTGATTAAGGTCTTTTTTCTTCTCTGGGGGATAAATATTCAGTGCTCAGTTGGACAGGGACATTTTCCAGTGCAGTTCTATTTTCAGCATGATTTCTGTTTTACTTTCCATTTCTAAATAAAATTTTTTGCAATAATGATTCTGGATGCAAAAGAATTGAAGTAGTTGGATTGTGGGAGATTGCATATCATGACAATGTACATTTCTTTCCTTTATCTGCCTTACTTGTAGGGCCTATTACCTAACCATCATTTTCCTGGCTGAATTTCCTGTCTTGTGTTCTTGTCCTAGAATATTTATTTCCCTTTTGTCTACATCCAGTACTCATAAGCGTCTTTGTTTTGTTTCTTGTTGACATTCTCCTGTGATGCTTTATTTCATAAAAGAGTCCATCTGGCAGGGAAGCCTTGTTTAGCCCATTAGTTCTCAAGAGTGTTTATCAAATAAAAAAACCTCCTGATGTTTCTGAAGGTGTAAGTATGTTTAGCTGCACCTAACATTCAGAATGGTAAGTTATTTTACTGGTCATTTTTTCAGGAAATGATAATTATCCAACAGTAAGTTCTTTCAGGTTTTACTATCACATGGATTGAAAGGCATGGGGGAAACTCTTTGGTTTCAAAATTGTAGTATCTTAAAAGGGCTTTGACTTTGTTTGGGTGTTATTGCTGGCACAGTCTCTAAAATTCTCTTCATCTTAACAAGATTTTAAAAGTTAAGCTGTATTAAACATGCTTCTGAAGCAAGGAAAAGTGACTTGAATGTACCTATCCCGTGAAGATGAGAAGAAAACCTGCATAAATGTTACTGGGGGAGCTGATGTAACTGGAACCAGGATGTCAAAACTTTCAAGGGTCTGACAGCTATCAGCAGGACCTTAAGTGAGGGGAAGCTTTTGTTCAGTAGAGCTGATGAACAGCTCGCTGATGTTAATAGGATACTTTTCATGTAGTTCAAATTTTTGGACTTTGAATCAGGTCTAACATTCTAATTTAAAGTGTGATATTGCAATGCTTCTGTTGTCATAAGAATGACACTTTCTTCAGAGTAGATTATTTTCTTTTGGAAAGGGAGGGATGCATGAAGGAAATAATTGATAGTCTTAAATCCTGTACTTTGGAAATTCAAGTTCTCTTTATAATCCTCCCAGAATGAGAAAAATTACTAGCAGCTTCACAATGCTCAGAGCAGACCTGATAATGGAGTAATTATTTTACAGAAGAGCACATTCTTTATTGCAAAGATGAGCATTTAATTCTATCTATACACAGCTTTGCAATAAAGGTAATAATTTCCACCAGAACATGTATGATTAACTGAGCAACTCTGTATAGAGTTGTCAATCCTGAGTGTTCTGGTAGCACGGAAAGAACAAGGACACCTTGTCTCTGATTATTGTTATTGAGGTGGGGGTGGGCAGAAAGATCTTATGAATAGTGTCTCAATTCACCTTAGGTGTATCCTTTAGATCCACAAAAGAGAATGAGGGATAAGGGGAATAAAGAAGTTAAAATGACTGCCTGCTTGCTGCTGAACAAACCTGTCCCTAGGAAAAATCCGAATTGAAGTAGAAACAAAAGGTGGGGGAAAAACATCATCAGTACCTGAGGAGAAAAATATGGAAGTAGAGAGAGAAAAGTTACGACAACTTAAAGTTTAGAATAATAACACTATCTAAAATTACAGTGCCTTGAAGACAGTAAAGATATTTTAATATCTTTATTTTTCCAATTTTTAATCTACAGGATTTTTTTTTAACTAATAAGAATTAAAAAGTGAAATTTGAGTTATTTTTAAAATAGGAAAATGCAGGAAATTATATTCTCCTTTCTAATGGCACATAGACACGGATTAGTAATTTAAAAAAATACTTTTCTAAACTGAATTTCATTAGTGGTTTATAATCTATTAATGGCAATGTAACTTTCATGTACTTTGGGTAAAAGACATGCTCCAAAAAAGAAAAGAATCATTACAGAAGTGCTGTATAATCCTCAGTGTGCTGGTAAAACATTTGAATGGAACACAGTGGAAGTGAAAGCAAATTTTTAGGAACAAACATTTGTACTTTACAATTTATATCAGTGGTGTGCCTCTGGAGAACTGTGGAACAGCAGCAGGAATACTGTGGCAATTCAAACCAAAGAGCTGGTAACATTTGGAAGGTGAGCATTGCAGCACTTTAAGGTAAGCAGCATTTGTGTGCCCAGCAGTGTACCCATCACCACATTACAGTAGGGACAGGAAGCTCATTTTCTCATCCCTCAGATTTTACATTGTGTGGCATGAATTCTGACAAATTTTTGCCAGTACATTGTGTAAGCAGTGGAATTATCTGCAGTATTTCAGTTTGTTGATGTCCTGTGGCATTGAATTCCGCAGACTGCATTTGCATCAACTTTTTGCTTCTAACTTTCCCGTTATTTCTCTCATTAGTTTGACAAGAGAAAGTATTGTGATCTGTTCTCTGAGCCCTGTTGCAGCAAGAGTTGTTTTATGAGAGCAAAGCCCCTGTAGAGGACAAGGACAAGAATGTATTTGTTGGTGGGCACACAACCGTAGCAAAACACCAGGAGCTGTGAGCAGTTTGAGGGCCACATCAAGGTTCAATTTGCCCATTTGTTGATCTGCTGTTGTCTGGGTGCTGTCACCTTTGCTGGGAGAGGTGGGGTCTGAATGGATGGAGCTCCTCTCTCCATCCTCCTGAGGGTGTCTCCACTTTTGAGGTGTTAGTACTTTGCTACCTATACTTACACAGCTACTTGTAACTGAGGTGTTAATGGACATGCAAAGGAAGTATTTGTGTTTTGTATATATTAACGTTGCTAAGAAGAAAACAGATGTTTCTTAGTACCAGGTGTTCTTAAGTAGTGTTTTCTTATACAACCTGAGAACTTTGCTGTGGTGCATTGTTTATTATAAATGACTGTACAAACAACATTGGTCTTTATTTAAAAGTACCCAGGCTCTGCAATGGCATTGTGCCAGCAAAAGAGTACAGTACAAACATTCAGTCACCCTCTTGTGTTTCTGAAGCCTACACATACTGTGATGCCTATTAGGTTTGAGCTACTGGAACAAGATGTTACCTACCTGGACTGGGCTGTATGTAAATACCCAGCTACCAAACTGATGAACTAGGTTAATGAATCTTTGTTCTCTGCAATTGGTAACAGGTAAAGCTGTCTCATTTTGGGATCCTGCTGTTCATTCTCTTATTTTCTGCCCCTTCAAGCTGATGGTGTTTCCATTTTCATATTGAAGGTTGCAGACCATAGGGAAGTCCAGGACAGACCCCAACTCTCTGACTCACTCCTGCTCATTGAAAGGTATAAATAAATGTTATAGAGCTGTGGATTTGGGGTTTAAGGAAATCTAAGCTTCCATAGTGGAAAATGTACCCTGTAGAAAAAAAAAACAAAACCAAAATTCTTCAGAGTCCAGAACTGCAGACCAGACCGGGAGTGTTCACCCTTAGATGTGTACATGTTTTCAACAGAGAGATGAAAGAAAGCAAGCAGCATCCAGAGGAACTTCACAATCCTCTTTCTAATGGGGACTGCAAGGTATGTGTAAGAAGAAAGGCAAAGGGAGCCTCAGCAAACCTGGTGTTTCTAAAAATGAAATGTATGAGCCACATCTCTATAGATACTATATAGACGTGGAAAGGATTGAGTTTAATTTTCGTACTGGTTAAATCCTGTTATAACTACACAAGAATGGGCTATGAACCTTTGATTTGTGTTGGGTCAGAATCTACTTATATGTTTAAGTGCATATGTATGAATAGAATTGCTGATTGGACCCTTAACATGACAGCTAGACATTTTCAGCCATCTCAGGGAAGGTTTTTCTACATCCCATCAACTAAAATCTTAGCAAAAATCCCATCATTTTTCTAGTGATAGTTTTAAGAAGGGATGGGACGTAGTGAACCTGCTGTCTCCCAGTTTGTGCGGAATGGAAAAAGAGCTTCTTTAGAAGCAAATATTGCATGAAGAAATAGAATTTTCCAAAAAATAACCCTTATAAGGAACATTTTTAAGAAGCACACAGTTGAATAGTTGAACCCAATGCTTGTGCTTGTGAAGTCATGCTTTATCTGTGGGAACCACAGTGATGAGTTTCAGCTAGAGCTCAGCCACATAACTCTGTGGGGAACGCCAGGGAGTGAGTAACCCCAGCCCTTTCTCCCCATCTGTAGGCTAGGGGGCATACTTTCAAGTGACAGGAACACAAGAAATTAAAACATACCCTTGACACCAGAGACAATAATTCAGTCTTTGCTTCCAGCTGAAAGCATAGGCGCTTGCTTGCCACTGTGACAAAAGTAATTTCAAAACAACAAGTGTTAGAGAGCACTCCATGGGCTACGATGAAATACAGGTTTGTTGCCTGCCGCGGGTAAAAAGCGTGAGTAACTCGGAGCCTTCAGCAGCGGCCACGTGACCTGAGAGAAGCGATTCCAGCCTTTCCCAGTCTCCGTAGAGTCGTGGCTGCCTTACAGCTTCCGCACGGTGTTTGCTCAGTTCACGCACACGGTTTAATTAAGCAGCAAAAGTAAAGAGACAAGGAAGGGTTCTTTCCCACTTATTACCAGGAGGTTTTAATACTGGAGTCAAAGAGCGTGCGGATAAAGACGGCCCGAGGCTGGCGGGAGCCGGCTGTTATAACAGGGAAGTGAGGGGAAGGCAGTCGGGAGAGAGCCAGTGGCTGCGGAGGATTGGAATGACTGACAGGGGCATTGGCCAGTCATGCGGCCGTCCGCACACAGCAGAGCAATGGGCTGCCCTTTCGGGTGGGGACTGCCCCTCCCTGCCGTGGCTACAGCGGCCCCGCGGCCGCCCGGGGTGTGGTGTCACCGTCACCGGCTGTACCGGCCTGGGGGAGGAGGAGCTGGCCCTGTCGGTCCGGCGGCTCCGGGATGAGCTCCCTCATGGCGGGCGTGGAGAAACCGCTGTTGCCTGGCCCCGGGTCCCCCTGGCATGTGGGCCGTGGGGTCCAGCCCCCCGCGGAGCCGGCAGGGCGGGACTGGACCACTGGCTAGTCCCAGAGGCACTGCAACAATTGTCTTTTATACCTTTTGTATAATTTTTATTCTGCCTGGGTTTAGCTTACTCAGGGAATCTTGCTAAAATTCTTTTAAATTATCTGGGACTGGGAGGAAATAATGTTATACATATTTGAGGCAAAGTACATCCTGCCACATGAAGATTTATTTTTTAGCATCATAATCAAAATTTTGGCTTCTTTACAGGTAAATGACCTGATGATTCAAAGACACCTTTTGTTAATACAGAATAAGAGATATGAAAGCAGCCTAACACACTAGTCAAGACTTTGCAGTCTGGGCTAGGCATTCCTAGGCAAAAAAAATGGACAATAATCTTGTTCATGTGCTGTTTTCTCTTCTGGCTGAACAGCAAAGATTTGACCTGGCAAAGCTGTCAGTATGAAGAAAGGCAAAGGGCAAAAGCAGGGTGTGATAGAAAAACAGTTCAAACAAGAAAACCAGCAGCTGGTTTGAATTGGATCACCCCATATACCCATTTTTGATGCCCATGCACCCAAGAGGAAAATGAACAGATAAAATTGATGTGTTCCATAAGACATGCAGTTTGCTGAAATTCCAAAACTCGAGAGGTTTTTGTAGACCATAAAAATGTCAGCACAATGGTCTGCTCGATGATCAGTCTTTACAGAAACCGTTATTTAAAATATGGCTATAAAAAGTTCGTAAGTAATGCAAAATAGTAGTAAGAACATGGATATGATTTTACTTGTTCAGGACTGACTAGTCTAGCACTTTTTGATGCCTTTGTTATGCTTAATAGATACAGAAGAAGTCACTCCAAGGATGACAAAGTCCGTGAAACTTGTTAAAGATGTGACTTCTTGTGTTTCTTTTCCTTTATCTTAAAAATGGAGATTAAACCAGTTTTCTTCTACTGTTGTTTGTCTTGTTTGTTCTGACTCTGGGCCATGACAAGGACCAGAATTTCTGTTCAGGCATCTCTCTGACCTCAGTAGTCCTGACCTCAGGCTGGTGTTTCCAAGCACCACAGTTAAAACAATAACAGTATTAATGCTACCAGTAATAGGCATGGCATCTAACATGGGAATATATCTGTAAATATTTTTTTCATTTTCCCTTTCAAGAGAAAGAAGCATTTCTAAACTACTGGAATGCAATTTTTTTTCTCTTCTTAATAAGAGCAGTGTCCATGGTTACCTTGCTGCTGCCAGTCATGCCAAGTGTTGTTATCAAGGTCTGACTGTTGCAGTCATACATAATAAAAGTGATGGTGTTTATGGAGGTTTTATTAGTCAAAATTATATTCCAGCTGAAAGGTTTGCTAAAGATGAAGTGTAATTTCACTTTGCATTAAACAGGAAAGAGTGTAAAGGAAAAAATCCCATTAGAGACAATGCACTGTATGCAAGTTTATAAATTTGACCCTCATTTTGGAAACGGGTCTCTAATCTTGCTGTGCAAGCAACACATGCTGCACAATAATAGCACAACCATAACATCAAGTTTTAAAAACTGCACATTCAGTGTGGCAGGCTTCCTAGGAAATGATCTAAATCTTGTGAACTGTGAGTCAAAGGCAGGTTAATGTCAAAAAAGTCTGGTGACCCACTTTGAGTGTTGCACTGCCCTATTGCCTGGCAAGTGTCTGATGCAGAGACGACTGCAAGGCAGATAGTCCTTGCAGCAGCTTCTTATGCCTCTGGTTGGGCAAGTGACTTCTCTTGAGAGCTAACTAAAGTCAATTCATGTTTTCCTAGGAGGTCATTTAGTTGTTTTTGATACTCGAAACTTGTCCATTCCTATGAAATCCAAGTGCCTTGAAGGCTAAGTGCATCTCTGCCCTAACTACTTCAGTGAGATGGGATACTGCACAGAGTGAAACTGAGGGATAGTTCTCTAAGGAGATACAAGATGTTTTAAGCTTGCAGTCAAGGCATGTAACTCTTGGGTGTCCTGATACCTCAGAGGATCTGTAGGACTCTAGGGTGGCATTCTTGAAAGCTGGTGTGCTCAGAGCCACTTCAGTAGGCCGGGGGAAATGTCATTTCCACCAGATAGGCACTTTGGGTGGGAGGCAGAAAGCTTTGTACACCAAAAGCTCCATTCAGGGAGGAGGAATGAAGCAGTGCCTCTTTCATGCTTCCTGATCTTGAGCTGCTGACCTGGAAATGCAGCTGTCCAGAAAATCTCTTCCAGATTGTAGGGAGAGTTAGATGTGTTAATAAAGACAAGGGCAGATGAATAACAACATACTATTCCTTGTCAAATCATCTTTAGTCTAAAATCCTCGAGGATATTTATTCTACATTCCTTTAGGTTATTCATTGCTGGATAGGATTCCCAATTTTGCTTTGCTTTTACTGCAACCTAATTAAATATTGGTTGAAAGGGGGAGATGATGTCCCAATTAAATGAAGGACTGCTGTAATCATAAAGCATCTTTGATACTAAATGGAGAGGATTCCTGTTTTACGTGCAGGCAGTATCATGGATACCAAGGATATGTATGGTCCCAGTTTAGAAAGGCAGAATAATAGTGAAGCTGTAGTAGTTACATTAATGTTACTGATTATTACACATAACTTGTCTCTGACCCAGGGAACAAAATAACTGGTACCTACTACTCAGTGAAAGAGAAGAACATATGTCTGCATTGTGCCATGGAGAGGCAGTGCAGAGACATTCAAGCTGCTGCAGAACTGAAGTAATATAATTGCACTAGCACGTTGCAAATAAGGTCTGCCAAGAGGACTGGCATCATTATCTAACCTAGTGATTATGGACCTTGTCCAAGGGTGATGGATTCCTGGTCCCAGTCTCTATGTCCTTGATTATTTCTGGCTTGTATTTGTTTTTTAATCCAGATGCCATCTGATGTTAGATGTTTGAACATCCCAGAGAGCAGAAACTGAGTCCCAGGTATCTTCTACTTAAATCCAGGTTTGTCCTTCTTTGAAGTCTCTGCATTTCCCCCAGGAAGTAGAAGCTGTAGCTTCAGCCCTCCTCCGCAGGGAAAATCCTGGAATTCAGGCCTAGAACTTCCTGAGCAAATACTCTACTCAGGTATTATGCAAAAAGCCATGTCTGTGAATAAAAACTTGGCATACATTAAGATTGCACAAAGCATACCAAATAAATCAGACTCTTCAGGAGGGACAGCTAGTTTGTAAATCCCAAGCAGCCTTTGCTGACAGAGAAGTGCTTAGATTGTCAGCTCAGCTTGGATTTTTAAGAAATCTAGTGCAAAATCCCTTTGTGTCTTCAGTTTTCATTACCCCCTGAGCTGTGAGACAGAGTATTCGTGGTTAGCATTCAGGATGAGGTGCTTTTCCTGTCCTGTGCACCTATAGCGGCTACACCCAGAGCCCCTTTTTGCTATAAAAGGATTTGTGGCCAAAGAGCAGGAGCGGTGGTGGGCTGTTTGAGGGCACAAGCCTAACAGGGGACAGCACCCAGTGAATCAGGATTCAGAGCAGGAGACAAGTGAATGTGTCAAGAGGGAAAGCACAAACAGATCCCCAGTCTGCTTACATGTTCAAAAGCTGCTTCTAAAGAAAAAAAAAAAAGGGGGAGAAAAAAGGTTAATGGACAAAATAAAGAGGTTAATTTAAAAATAACTTTATAAGCACAAATTTTAATTCAGCTTTGAAAGGAAAGAGCCTTTTAATAGATACTTAAGCAATTAACATCTCACCCTTGCTAGTTTCCTGAAAAGTGATGCTTATTTCTTACAAACTGAGCACTCAAAGCAACTGTCCAGAGAGGCTGTGGCCTGTACCTAAGCAGCCAGATAACTTAGTTACAAGAGACAGCAAGTCCTTTTTCTGCACTTGGCTAACTGCTCAGGATATCCTGGAAAATGGCATCTAATTGTCAACAACATTTGTGTCTTCGTCCTTGTTTCAGACACGTGAAATTAGAAAACTTGATATGACTGTCCTGGGTACTCGGAAACTTCTTACCACTCTGGCATATCTTTTCCCAGACAGTATTAATTCTCCAATTGAGTTACACAATTGTTTGCATAAACTAAATCTATTTATGTGTTCATAGTATAACGATTGCCAGGCCTTATTTGCATTTGTGGTTTATAAAACCTGAACGTGATTTCCTGAACGCGTGATGGTGCCATGTGTTGTCCCCTGACATGCTCTGAAAACCACCCTCCTAATGACTTTAAGCCTATTCCTAAGCCTGCTTACATCATTGTAATGTTGTCGAGTTACCCGTAACAGAGCCAGCAGCTCACTAGCGAGATTTCATTCCCTTGTGAGATGGTAAAGCAACTCTTTTCCTCAGCTGCATTAGTTGTCTCACTGCAGATAACTCGGCCCAGATTTGCATAGGTGTTGGATGTCACAGCTGCATGTCCCAGGGACAGCAAAAGGCACCCGGGAGTGCTCAGTGCTTTTTGACAAATGAGACTATTCGGATTTCAAATTTACCACTGCAAATTAGAGGAGTGGAAAGTATGAGGCAATGAAGGATGGGATTTATTTGCATTCTCCTGATTCCAGTATACTGGTGTGACTACTAAATATATCTTGAGATCTCCTGAGTCTTTGAGAGAATGTAATATTTTTTTTTTGTCTTAACAAGGAAAGGAAGAAAATGATGGATGAAACTGCATGTCACAAATTTTATTTAAACACACTGTCATTGATTTGCATTTTATTTCTTGGTCCAACTGGAGTAGGAAAATCCTGCTTTCTCAGCTCTGCAAGTTTTATGATTGCAAGAGAACCCCCTAAAGAGCTGATAAAACAAGTGTGACAACTCAAGATAAAGAATTGCTTCTGGCTAATTGTTTCCAAATTACAGATGCAGTCATATAGTCAAAAATCATCATGGCCAGTTCAGGGAACAGCTGTTTCATATAGAAATGCTGTGATTCATTTTGTATTCCTGTCCATTATGTGGTCTTGGTGAATTTAGTGCAATTATATGTAGAAAAGGTTATTGCTTTTTTTGAGGAACTCACTGTAAGCTGCCACTTTTAAGCACTGTATTTCTGTGCTGTATTATCCCTCTCTATAAAAAGCAGCCAGAAAGGTGTGTCAAAAAGACAGATTATCATCAGAAACACACGAGAGGTGTCAGTCTGGTTTCAACACAGTTTTGTGTGATTTATAATTGTTTATTGTCACATTAACTGTTAACTGTTCAGTTTGGTAAAGATGCATGTTGATAGGAAAAAAATCCAAATGAGAAATTACAGGATTTTCTGTAGAAAATTGCTTATGAAAAATTTTGCTGTCCCTACTATTGCAACACATAAACAAGCTGCCATACCAATAGAAGAGATTCTGCCCAAATTTGGCTCTCCACCCATGGGAATGGATGTGGAACTAAAGCCACAGTGATCCTGTCTGTTAATTTTCCTGGGTGTTTGCTCTGTTATCTCACTTTCCTTCCTATAAAATGGGATATTAATCCTTCTTTCATTCAGAGAATTAGTTAGGTTTTGTGCTGTCCTTTGGCACTATTAATGAAGGATTTCCTCTGCAATTTAACTCATCTCTCCCTCTTTGCACAGACACTCCTTACTACTCCAGGAACCTTTCCTTGCAGAGTCAGATTTGCTGTTTTTCATTAGGAGCTGATGAATGTAAAGCCTAGATTTTCCCCGAGAATCTGGGAGCAAAGCTGAAATCACTTCAGCAAAAAGTGAGCCAGTGTGGTGAGTTTTGTATCCCTAAATTAGCACTGAAGAGAAGGGGAAAACTTAAGGAGTAATTTCACAGTAAAGCCTCAGTATGCTGGTGAGTAGGAAAATAAAGTATTCTTCATCCATGAATCATGCTCACTCTCAGGGAGGAGAGATAGATACTTATTGCTCTTGCCGTTTACCCTCTAGCTAGCTGTCTGAAGAAGAGTCATGCACCTATAGTCACAGGTTGAAAATATCTTCTCTGCACTCTCGAGTTGTTATAATGGTTCAAACAGAGAGGAATTGTGAAGGACTTCATTATTCTCCCCATTTAATTTTGCAGGATGCCCTTTGGTGCTTCTGCTCTGTGGTACAGCAGAATCATTCTGATTGATGTCTACATCTGGTGGACACCAAAATAAGGCTACCATTACTAAGAAATACTGACTTTGATGTAATGAATTACAAAAACAAAAAAGGAAGCAGTAAGACCATATTGAAAATGTGAAGTAGCAATGCTTACTATTTTAGCAGATATGGCGCAGAAGGGGAACACTGAAAAGCAAATAATCCCCCTCCTAAAGTATGGGACTCTAGTGCTAGCAAGCACCAGTTCAGTCTTATCTCCTATGGATACAGTTGGATACAGCAGCAGGAGTCTTATTTTCTCCCTGCATGATATGAGTCACTTCCACAGGAGACAATACGCAATCCTAAGAGCTAAGCCCTAGGTGTTTCATATTTGCTGAATCTCTTGCTTTGAGTCATTGATTTCTTCACATCGAATCTCATCTCTGGCCCAGTTAGTGAGCCATTAGGTGAGGAGTCTACTGTGTTGATGAAATAATAATTCTGTTTACAGAGTGCCTTCTCACCAAGGCACTGTAGGTGCAGAACAGTATCTGCTTAATTCACACTCTTTTAATAATTAAAGCTTTTCTACCTAATGCCTTTGTGAAAAACTGAATTCTTGTGCGTTCTTCAACCAGAAGCAATTGCAGAGAGGCTTCCCGGGGAGCAGTTCCTAGAAGACTGCCCATTTGTTTGGTGCCAGAGCATCCTTTCCTCTAGGATGAGGAAAACATTTCATTCTTTTGAGGAAGATGCTCTGGCCATGTACACAAGCACATCAGCTGAGAAGCAGAATGCAGTACTCCATTTCTGCCATACTTTTGTCCCATTAGGGATCACCATACTCTGAAAACATAAGTTGTGTGAAACTTCAAAGTCTTTTTTCCCCTTCTAACAATTAAGATATGCTGAAATTATACATATTCCTTAAAGAATAAATTGTCTTATGATAACAGAGAAAAAGACAAGTAGCTTAGGAAAAGTAACGGCTAGCATGACTTGCTGCATCTAGCCCCATCCAGAATGGTAGGAATTTACCCACCCAGGTGAAGATTCCCGTCGAAGGAACTAAATCATATTCATAGAACATATTCAGACAATCACCTTCTACAAAACTCCCTCTATTTTTTTTTTCCTAATTCTTATGTGTAATTAGGGAAAGAAGGAGAAAGGAAGTGAGGCATGCTGGCTGATAGCTGATGTGCTGTCTCATTCCTTGACACTTGCACACTGCTGGCTTAAATGTGAGCAGTTCCTTGTGTCCCACTTAAGATTCCATAGATTCCATTTCCTACTTGAGAAACCTGTCCAGAGCTTTATTTCCCTGGGGTGACCAAAGCAGATTTTTATATGCTTGGTGAATCCAAAAAATAATTGCTTTAACTGTAAGGGCTTGTGTCTCTTTTATTTTCCTTCTATGGACATACACAAAGTTTTTGTAGAAAGACATGTTAGTGCTCTGTACATACCTTGTGTAGGTGTAAAAATGACACACAAAAAAGGATGTAAAGGATCACATCTTAATTCTGAAGTGCCATCATTAGTGAATTACATCTGTAGATCTGCTCTTGGGCTAATACTGAGTAATTAATTAGTTGTAATGGCTGGATACAGCTCTGAAGTGACCATCTGCAGGGGGATAGCTGAGAAACCAGCTATGAAACATGATGACTTTCACGCCTGACTGATGTGACTTCACTTTACCTGTGGATGCTGAAGCTTTTGTGGCACAGTTTAGACTTCATGTCCCATTACTGCTTGTGTTTGAGGTGTGCTTTGAATAGGAGAAAAACCTAGCAGGGAGCAGATGATAGTCCATGTTGGCGGGAACGAGTTAATTTTCCTCTTGCACCTGTGTGAGTATGGCTTCAGGAAGCAGTGTCAGTTCCCACTGCCATGGCACATTCCTTGGTGGCCATGTCAGGGGACCACTGACATTCTCAATAACTTATGCTGAGTAGGCTGAAACGTCTTGAAAGTCTCATTTTTTAAAATGTTCTTTCATTTCTGTGCCCTCCCTTCCTATGTTTGCAGGGCCCCTGGCTAAGGGACAGTGCAGAGAGAGTAATTTCAGCTCACATTTCTTTATCCCAAACACTTTCTCTGTAGGTAATAGGCTGCAGTAGTAGATATTAGATCTGGTGGCATTAGCTCACCTGTGAGCTGCTGTGTGTCCTGGTGTCTGGGTGCTGACAGAGGGCTGGAGCTCATGTGGGAAGGTGCATCAGGCCCCCAGGACAGGTGATGGTTGAGAGCAAAACTGCACCCAAGTGGCACCATTACTGGTGTGAAAGCATGGGAGAAGCCAACACCTACAGTCTCCTCAAACAATGCCTCTGAAAAATTTTTCCTAAGATTTTTACTGTCACAAAAAGCAAGGCTAGAAAATAGCTTGAGAGCTCTTTAAGATAAATCCTTTTGTGCCTTTCCTACAGATGCAGGTAATTGCAGAGAGATTTGGGATCTGTCTAAGTCAGATCCTGCCCATTAAAAATATATATCTCAGTGTTGGATTTGACATGCAGTGTTGACATCCTTCTTTCTATAGTAAGTCAGATGATATGTTTAGCAGACAGCTACTTTGACAACTTTCCTTCTGAGAAGGTGGAGGAAAATGCTGAAAATTTTCTGTAGTTTTTGACATTTTATGTATTTGCAGGGCTAATCTTTGTAAAATCCTGATGTTGGGGGGGTCACACTTACTGATACTGGAGGCAAATGCAACTCCAGAGACTGCATCTCATTGCAGTTAGTAAGCTGGACCTCCCTTTAAGAAAAAATATTGCCTTGCTTACTTTAAAGGGAAAACAGACTCCCCAGCTTCTGAACTTTGATACCAATTCTGCAGGATCTTTCTAAACTTATCATTTCTTTCCGTTAGAAAAATCAGCTACACAAATCTTTCAAGACATTATCCAACAAGTACTGTTTGCTCCTGATAGTTTCCATCACATCTTGAATGATTCTCTACACAGTGTTTTTTACTTTCTTCCTTTCACTTTGTTACACTAGAAAGTTTCTGTATCTCGAAGAGTTGAATAGCTAAATTCCCATGTTATGTGATAATGACTAACTCCACATACAGACCCTGAAGCCATTATGAAGAGTTATTGAATGAGACTTGAGCTGCCTATGTGTTCATTCAGAATGAGATGAAAGCCAGACAAGTGCCTTGTAGAGGGAGTCAGTCTGGAGGTCTCATTGTATCATCTCCTCCGTTAACAGGAAACACCTAGAGTGGGATCTCAGCAGTTTTCTGGAAACCTTCTGATTGGTTCCTGTGAATATATTTTTTCAAAATAATTCTTTTTCATAAGGTGAAAAATACCTAGTTTGTTTTCACTTGTATTGGTTTGAATAACATCAATACATATACCATATTTTTACTTGAATATTTGTGGAGAGTGTTTGACTTGCTTGCAATTATAAATTTTTTTAGGGATGTGTGTAATGAAGAGTCAACACATTTTGGCAGAGTTCCAACTGTGAATATTTATAGTGTGTCTGACATTAGTTTCTCTGGTAGAAGTTACTATCACTATATCTTTATTGAAGGTACATGTAGACAAAGAGGCTTCTTCTCACAAAATTAACCATAATTAAAACTGATTATATATTAATACAAAGGGATTTATTTTGTTGAACAGCTTGGTCGGGTTTGCCCTCTAGTGGCAGTGAGTTTGCAGCCGAGGGACCCCCAGGAAGTGGCCAGGAGATGCAGAGAACATCACTAATGGATTTTATTTAACTCGGCTTGGTTTATGGTTTGATCTATTTGTCAGCCTCTACTGTGAACCACAACTGTACAGGGAAGGCTTCCTCTCACCTCAGGTCAAGGTGAAGTGTGAGTAAGCCTGTTTCCTGCTGCTCCATTCCCTCAAGGGCAGGGCTATAGAGATCACCAAATCTCTTATCCAGAAGGTAAATGCAGCAGCAGGTGGTAGGAGTAGAGGGGGCTGCAGTTTGGTTTCCTGAGGATTTGCTGTAGGAATCTGTTCAGCTTGTTGAGACACACTTGATTATGTAGTGCTTTCCTGACAACCCTGCTTACTGACTAACAAGGGAAAAATAAGCCCTACAAATAGCATAATGAAGAATTCAGGCAAAGAGGAGAACTTAAAGTAGGAAAGGTCTTTTCATATGGAGGAAATCTTTTGGGGAGGGAAGATGGTAATGAAACTGAGTATCTGTGAAATTGCTATGTGATCACCAAGCAAGAAAACTGCTTGGTTTGTCATTCAGAGAAATCATTGCAATTTTCAGACTTGAGTCATTAGAATAGTAAGGCAGACTCTGCCACATATTTTATTTCTCATACACTGTTTTAAAAGACCTATCAACATTTTTGCAGCAGAAGAAATTTTTTTTCTTTTTCCTACAATGCATATTGATGTGGAGGAAAACAGCAAGGCCCATGTTTCGGTGTTGTAAGTGCAACTATAGAGAAAATGGTTGAAATTCAAGGATGATGTAATTTGGAAATTACCAGGTATCTTCCTGAGTGGGCTGACTGTGGGTGATCCCACTTCATCTGTAGTCCAAACACCCATGACTTGGGGCCAGTGGTTTTTGAAAAGCACTATTTATTACTGTCTTTATTGCCTTAAGATGAAGTGCTTATAGAACAGTGGAAGTGTAGTGAGAGCCCTATTGGATGAAGGACTTCCCAAGCTAATATATGAGTTTTGGCAGCTTGGCTAAACAAATATATTTTCAGCTAGCAGTTGTGAAAATCTCACATTGTCTACAGCCCAGAGGTTATGCAAATGTAAGCTATTGTGGCACTGCTTGTCTCTACTGCTCCATATGGAGCTGTAGTTAAAAGGGGACTTGATGACTGGAACAATGGTGGAGGGACGGACACAATTACAGCAAATATTTCTATTGCTGTTATGGTGCCATTCAGGCATAGAGTCCTGATCATCTAATCTTAAAACAGATCAGATGCATATATAAATAATTAAAAAAACTCATTTAAAATGAGACTTTTAAGGGAGAAACAAGCTCAGGAGGAGCAAAAGCTTATACATTTCAACTACTCTTCAATACCATGCTGTAAACGTGCAGGTGAGTGAAGGTGCCATTCAAATGTTTGTACCATAAAGGATTTACCCTTAGAATTAATGGTGGAAACTGTGAGAGAAATGAGAAGTCCTTTATATTTATGTTTATGTTACATGATATGGAGCCATACTATAATCTGAGCTGTGATTCTGCTTGGCCAGGCCAGGGATCTCTCTGTAC
Organism: Climacteris rufus; assembly: GCA_013398175.1. NCBI lineage: Eukaryota > Metazoa > Chordata > Aves > Passeriformes > Climacteridae > Climacteris > Climacteris rufus. The sequence goes on along the minus strand of VZRZ01007151.1, from coordinate 1,058,419 downwards.
GTGTTTGTTCATGTAAAGCTGCAGATTTGGTAGAACTCAGAGCACAGAGCTTTGCCTGTGCCTATAACCTAAACTGTGACCTTTAAGTCAATCAGTCTGTGCCTACTCAATAAGAGAAAACTGAAATGGGGTACCAAACAATGTACAAAAATTTAGTGCTTTGAGCTTCAGATTCTTTGAGAAATATAAATGAATAACTTCATCACAGCACCCCTGAAAAGCTCCTTGGTCCCCTGCCCGAGTGAAGAAGGTGAGGCAGAGAGCAGCCCGCAGGTGCTGCAGCAACAATCCTCTTCCCAGGGCAGTTTGGGGCTGTCACATTCGCTTGGCTCTGTGCAGGAGGGAGATGTCGGCATCCCAGCATTTCTCATGAGTGGAGCAATCCATTTTGTCGATCTACCAGCTGGCCAAAAGGTGGGGGCAGTGCCAGGTTCCCTGTCTGCCTGGTGCTAACCAGCTGGCCCTGGGCATGTTCAGGAGCCTGCAGAGCCAAGCTGAAGGCAGGAGGCAGCACGGGGTGTTGGCTGGTTGCTGGACTCGGAGTTGGCAACCTTACCCAGCCCAGGAAGCGGTGTAATCTGTATGGCTGCAGCTGGGGATCTGAGGACTTGGCAAAGGGGGCAACCTGCCTGCCAGATTTATTTTGGTCTGTCAGGCAAGGTCACCAATAAATTCCTCTGGGGAATTTCAGTTTGGTTGCATTAGGATATTCCAATGTAAAGCTGCAGTGTTGTAGAGACTGATGCCCAGCTTCACAGAGGAAAGGAAAGAAAAAGACTTAGATACAATCCAGGTGCTTATACTCAAGACTGAAATCCTTAATACTCTCTCCTATACCTTTAAATAGCAAAGTCTTTCAGTGCCTAATTTTCACAAGCTGTACTGCTCTCAAGCATCCTAAAAAGCAGCCTTGCCTCTGCTCAGAAATGGTGGAAAATCTGCAGGGCTCAGCCCGTTCTCACATGTAAGACATGAAAAGCATCACACAACTAGCTCTTCTCTCTACATCCCTTAATCTCTATCAGTGAACCCTGCAAAAGCACCTGTGATTGTGCTCATTCAGTGTTCCTGCCTATTTTCATACGATGATTTAATGGGTTGAACAGTCATTTGAGATGTGAGACTCCTTCCCTGGTTCACCATCCCCCTAGCTTTGTTTCAGAATTTGCAATGTAGGTGCCAAAACCTAGAAAGTGATTTCAGGTATGGCCCTGTGAAATGGGATGTGTCTGATGACATCTTCAGCATTTCCTATTGAATTGTCTTGATAGGTATCGGGTGGAAGGGGAAGACATCTTAGATCCCACCTTAAGTGCTTAACACTCCTTAATAGACAGAATTCAGGACATTGCTCTGGGGAGAACATGGTATTCTGGCTTCAGACACATGGAAGTCAGGTCTTGTAATATAGCAACTCGTAATGCCAGAGATGACAGGGGCACCATGACTCATGGTGTAGATCAAAAGGAAGTGGTGTTGTTTCACAAAGGTGTGAATCAGAGTTACTGATGTATCTCCATTGAGTCTACAATAATGTAGACAGGTTAAGGTCATGGTGAGACAAGAATTTTTCTGTCAGTTCTACCCCCAGCCTGAGCCTGTGTTAATCTCTTATGCCCATAGTAAATCTAATCTGTATATCATTCCCCAAATCACGAACAGATCTTGACTATTAATAGTTTTGTTTTGATCACAGAAATAGGAATCAGGAATCTGAGTAGAATTCTAGCATGTTACCTTATTCAGCCCAAATTCTTGGCTTTGTTTCTTTTGCTATAATTACCTTTTTTATCATCTGGCAAAAAATAAAGAATCAAAGAAGCTCTAATTAGAGTAAATTTTCAACCACATAAGAGATAAATATGGCCACTGTTACACAAGGCATTTAAGTATTGTTTCATATAATGTCTATAAGGAATGTTGAGTTACTTCTAGTGAAGGTTAAACAGATACATGGAGGAAATAATGTAAAAAAAAAAAAAGATGATAATATTGAGGGGAGCTAGTCACAATATTTAATGTTTTTTCACCATTTACTCTGTTTTGAAATTTCAGTCCCAAGAGGAAGATTTTAAGAGTAATGTAAATGTCCTGAAGTTTCAGTATGAAAAGAAACTGTGATCCCTTTTTCAAGTGAGACAAAACAAAGATGTGGCAAAAGCCTAAGGATTATTATTTCAGCACCCTAATTTAGCACAATACTTGTTATAATGACTGCTGCAGAGTTTATGCAGGACTTGGGGTTTGATGGTGCATGACTCCAATTAGTATTTTTCTCCAGAGCACTCTTAATTTACCTAAAGACAAAATGCATCAAAGATGATGGAGAATGTGGCTTTTCAGTAAGAGGAGCCAACTATACTTGGATTAATAAATGCATAATATGCTGCTACTGTAACGATTTTGACTTAAATTTACCTATAGCACACAAATGGCAATTGGAGTAATTAAGGATAAAGCACAGAGGTTTTGAATATTCAAACTTGAACGTTCTTGGGCCTGAACTTCAACCTTGCCTAACATCAGCACCATCACCTTTACAACCAGTACTGTGTCACACATGTCCCCAACTCAGCCTGTTTGTGATCACAGATGAGTGAAAGATGTGGCAGAAGGAAAGTCCAGAGAGAAGAGGGAGCAAGTTTGTAAAGCTCCAAAATCTTTATTGATATTTTAACATGGGGTGCAAAGGGAATTCTGAAGATAGCTGAATAGATGGGGCACGATGCACAACTGTGGCACTGCCTGCTCTCCCAGGAGGGGATGAGGGTGTGCTGAGGTGTCTGCATTTGTCCTGAGCAGACCAGTGGACACATAAATAGGGAAAATGGGACAGCAGGAAGGAACAGGCTACAGATAATGAAGGGAAACTGTGTTATTGGATCTATCTGTGTAGATAATTCCTGCTTCCTAAACCCCATCTGAAAGTGGACTTAATATTATTAGGACATAGAAGGGTTTGCTGTGAATTACAGCTAAGTGAACTTCAAGGGAAAAAAGAGGAATAACCATATTTTTTTCGTACATTAAGCATTTTCAGGTCCCAAAATAACAACCTTCTCACACTGCTTCAGGATGAACTGTAAGTACTATTTTTGAACAGCTTTGGATTTTTTTAGTAAACTGTTCTTCCAGTACTTCTTGTAGTGTAATTATTGCCTATACAGCAATAAAAGAAATAAAAATGTCTTATGCAATGTCATTTTCCTCTGGGGACAATGTGACAGTGTATCAAAAGGTACCAAACTGTAATGTATTTACAGGAAAAAACCCCCCACATAGTAATCAAATGTGAAGGTTAGAGGGGGAAAAAACCTTCCCAAAACCTTGATTAGAATTTATATAAAACTACCTGGAATGCATCAGACCTATAAATAAACCTAAAGGAAGAAGGTTTAAACCATTGTAACTAAAGAAAAAAGCCAGTAGATGGCATGAGAGACCTTGAGATTTGATATAAATTCAGATGGCCACTAATAGCTATTCTTTTCTGCAACCTTCTGAGCCGTCTCTGGTTTTAGCCCTAACTACAGTGTTTGCTAGATTCCTGAGGTTTCTTATTCATCAGTGGCACTTAGATCCACACAGTACATTTATTTTTAGGGACAACTAAAGTTCATTTAATAACTCATTCAAACATGCTGAGTAAAAGCCTAGCTCTGTTGAATTTAACCATTGGCTTCAGAGCGGTTACAATTGTAGATTTTTTTTTTTTTAATGCTCATGCTGCGGAGCCAGCATTTCGTTTCCAAGAGGGGTCTGATATTAGTGGTTTTGTCCTTTCCTATCACACTGCAGCTCCTTTCTCAGGAGCAGAATGATCATGCTTTCTTGAGAGTCACTGTGTCATTTAAAATTAGTGAATCAAAAGAGCCAGGTCTTATGGACAAAAGGTTTGTTGTCTTTGTCTAGGATACAAAAGGCTGTGTCTCCAATAGCCTTTTGCCTATCCATCTGTAATAGCAGCATCCAATTCTAGGCTTTTATGAATAATCCACTAAGGTTTAACCAAAGCTGACCGTGAACAAATTAAGTATATTGTTTTGATTTTTTCCAAATGTATGGTTATTTTACAGTTGGATGAATCTGAAAATGAAAACCTTCAACTTAGCAATGAAATATACTCATGTGGTTAGGAGATCTAGTGGAAAAATTTACTTTTCATTGCTAGAATTGCTGAAGAACTTGCAAAGGACATGTGGGACTATAAATTCATAAGCATTTCTGACTCCATCAAGTAGGTAAGTAGTCATATTTTTCTGATGCAGAAAATGAGACACAGAAGTCCCCAGTCTCATGCAAAACCACATTACAGAGCTGCGAGGGCAGGATTAGTACTGAAGCCCGGCTTGTGCTTAGGTCTGCATCTTTTTTCTGACACTAATTTTTTTAAACAATGCTAGAGTACCATAATTGCAAGATTATATTACTTGGTCACTGTAATAAAGTCCAGAATTCATTAATTCATATCATTGAGAAGCACTGGGAATGAAAAGTAGAATGCATGAAAGCTCAGCCTATGTAGTACACATTTTGATACTCGGTTGAGTACATAGCTTTGGTTTGCTTTATAAGATAGGACAGGCATGATTTCCAAATGAGGTTTAAATCTGGACCGCAGATATTCTCCCAGATGGGTTGGAAATGTCTGTGTGATGCATTAGAAATTCCAGCAGGGCTTTTTCACACTTGTACTGCTAATGTTCTTAATTCCTTTGGCAAAATGAGCTGGTTCTAAGTCTTTTGCTTTGCTATGCTCACTGCCAACATCAGGCTTTACTAATGTTCATTACCTTGTGATTTTACAGCTGCAGTGAAGCCTTTTAGTCAGTCACAGGCATTCAGCTGTCTCAGCAAGAGGGCATAACGAACAGGAGCTGGACAGAAAGGAAAGCTGCCCCTTCAAAATGGAAATAAGGAGAGCTGTGTCCCACCCGTGCCCTGAGCAGACCAGAGAAAGCTGTGTGCCCGGGCTTTGCTAGTGACTGCTTTCCCCTGGCTGAGCCTGCACCCCAGCCCAGTCTGCAGTACTGGTGGGGTAATGGTGAGTGAATTCTCTGCTCTGCAAGCAGAATTACTTCTCTTACTAATGGCTCTTTGCTATTACTAAATTCTTGTTCTAGTAGTTGAGCATGAAACTTCATTTTTCTTCTCTTCCTACATCTCCACTACCTTTGTCTTAGCTGAAGTGGTTGACCGGAAAAAGTTTCTCTTTTGTAAACAAGCGGATTAAAGAGAAAGGTGTTGGATTAAAGATGACAGTCTGATCCTATGAAAGTTAATGTCAAATCTCCCATAACCCACAGTGAAAACAATACCAGGAAGAAAAGATCTCTCCAGGAGAGATCTCTCCAGATCTCTCCATACTAGTGCAATTTTAAAGGAAGGTGGAATGCAATATTATTCATCTCTCCTCTTGTTTGGGTCTACCTGTTTAGCAGTCTAGTACTTCTGATGAGTTACAAAAACTAAGCTTTTATAGAGGTAATTTGTAAATGCTTTATTACAGTTAAAAACACAGGGCAAGCATTCATGTTGCTGGTCTCAGTTTGAAGATACATGCATGAAAAAAGCTGTTGAATAGAGCACTGGCTATTTGCACATATTCTCAAATACAATATATCAACTAAATTAAGGCTGGGGGAAGGGAAAGAGGCAAGTAAGCACCTTTTGGCCTTTGTAGGTTATCCTCAGGAGAGAGGCTTGGGGCACAGGCAAATGTTCTTGCCCCAGGATAAGCACCAGGCATCTGGTTTGAACAAACTTGTCGTGGCTTACTTCTGGAAGTAATGAGGTCATGACTGTACATGGAGAAAAACTGGGCCTTTTCTGATTTGCAGTTGAGGGCAAGCTGCAACTTGAGAGAGAGTAGAAGGAGTACCATACATTACTCATGTTTCTGCTCTTGAAAGAAAAGCACTGTGAAATGTTATGCTGTAATTGTTCAACTATTTAGTCTTCAATCATCTTTCTGATAGATCAGTTTTTGGTTAGAAAGAAGAGTATTTTCTTTAATGACAGTTTCCTGTCAGCGTTTGGGTTCAGCAGTACCTTGCCCATGCTATGGCTTCTCTTGGAAAAGTGTGCTGGCTGCTATTGCCTATTATGGAAAACATACCATGGTTCACTGCACAGCTGATTTGTGACACAGGGTGAAGAGATATTGTGCCATTGCTTGGGGTTTGAAGGTGCCACCTATTCCTGGTCCCCTGGGGTGGAGGGAATTACCTTTCTGCACAGTGAAAGGTAGCAGATTGACTCTTCACTGGTTAAACACAGTCTAACTGTCCTGCTTGTACTTTTTTTTAGCTTTATGATGCTATTGATCTTACACATCTCACTATATATTGCTTTTTGGAGTATTTGGAATGCTACTTGATGTATTATTGTTCCCTGAAGTTTTTGAAGCCACCATTTTCATAAATATACAATAGGAGATGGTAAAGCAAAAAAAGTTCCTATTCACACTTTTAGTTAGTTCATGAAGCAACAGCACATCCATTGAAATTTAAATGAAAATGGGGACTGTGTCACACACTATAGCTCTCTGGAAAGCTACAGTGGGAGTCTAGCAGTCCAATTCATTCCTTTGTAGAATGTACTAAGGCTAATGGTCTTGCTGGGAGTAAAATGTATTTTTTTTTGTAGAACGGTTCCAGGAGCAGACGTTGCTCTTTACCAGAAAACATAAAAGAAAACAAATGCTTACTGTGTCTTTAGTATGCTAAATATGAAGTTCTTTGAACAATGGAATGTTAACAGTAGCTGTAGTCATGTTTTCTTTTCATCACCTAGTGAACATAATTTTAAGAGAGTACTGCTGTAATTATATCTTAGATAAAAGGGAGCAGAATTTCTGTATAATATTATAGTTGGCCTGGTTGTTTTGTTGATAGGGAAAAATAAAGAGAGACCACATGAATACTTATTTAATGAACATATTTATTAAGCAGTGCAGACTGTACATAATGCATTTGACTTTGCAATAGGCTTATTTTCTTCAAGTACCTTTCTTGATATTTTACTACAGCTATTATGTTCCCTTCTTATCTGTCCAGCTATTCAATTATGTGTGTAGTATGTCTATAGCACAACGCCACAGCATTTAGTTTAAGTACAGCTGCCCGTGCAGGTACAATCTACGTCAGCTTCTACAGACTCCACAACATCCTCAGCTGCAGATTTCTTATCGCTGCTTCTCTGCCATTCCAACAGGCTTACAGCAGTTTCTGTCAGAAGAGTGAAGCCATTGTTAACTAACATCAAGCAAATTAACACATTTCAAAGAAATACTGTTTTGATGGCTGTCAATTCCCTCATCAACTAAAGAATGAAATCCTGCCCTCATGACTGACATCTAACTGACTCATTGACTTGGAATAGGATTTTCATCCATGATATAATTACTATAATACTTCCCTAAAACCAAAATGAATTACATTTCATGAAGCACAAAGACAACAGGAGGCCGTGAGAGTGCTGGAGGTATCCCCTGTCAATGTAAGACCACCATGTACCAATCCACAAAAGCAATTTCTTTTTATGTTAGTGCTGCATATCACTAGGTATTTCAGCTGACTATCTGTCGAAGTTCATTCTGAAGGGTAAGCCCTTTGGAGAGTTTTCGGAGGTTCATAAACTTCTAATTAAAGTTTCCCATATATTGTGAAATCTGGCAGAGCATTGTCAGTTGCAGTATTAACCTTACCACACTGCTTTATCAACAGCAGCTTGAATAAGCCATATCCCTTAATGCTGAAATAATCTAAATGGAATAATGATATTCATTCTCCCAATAAATATTCTTAGCTAGTTGCAGGTTTATCATTGCATCTGGAAGAATATTAGGACATCCATTTACGTTGTTTGTATCATGAGAATGGGTAAAACTTTTACAATTTTATTTTCATTTGTTTTATTCCTTAGTTGGACAGTAGGTTTATAATGTGCCATCTCTCATCACAGGGAAATATGGAGACTGCTGTATGAGTTCAGGTTGTAACAATCTCTTATCTTCTGAAAGGTTAAGATTCTCCTTGACTAAATTACTGTCCAACATTAAGCAGCAGGTTTTCCGTAACAAACTAGATAATAAATATTTCCCAGAAAGATGCTGGAGATGCTTTAAATATATGTATATTATATTTTCAGACTGTGAGTTGAGAAATGCTATAAAGTGCTTGAATCCTGTTTTTTATACACATTAGGTCTCTTACTCTTGGGTGCACTGTGGGTCTGAGCACATTCATATCCATGTATGAAATAGTTTCCTCGGCAAACTGGATCATGGCTGAGTAACTATGATCCCCATGGGTAGGCCTTGTGGCATATTTGAAATATAAACCAATATGTGGACTTAAACTTGGAGTGATGCCTGCCTCAGTCAAGTTCCTAAAGCCACAGTCTTGCTGACTTGAGGACAACAGGGGAAATTCTGCATTCTTGTAATTCATTTTATCAGTGATCCACTGGTGACAGTGATGGGGCCCTTCTACTTTGAAACAGCAAACTATCACACCTGAGTTCTCATATAAAGAGTTGAGGAAAGGTCTTTGTCCAGTGTGTGCATGTTCCTAAATTGAGAAAGGTGAGGATTCCTACTGCTTCTACTGCTTCTCCAAGTCATTAGAGAAAGAAAAAAAGAGCACAGTTTTTAAGAGCTGGCCTTGTATTCCTATTGATCTTTAGCCTAAGGAAAAGCAATAATCTTGCTAAAGAACAACAAATGGCATCTTTTTCCTTCCTTCTCCCCTGCTCCCCGTCTCAGGATAAATTAATAAATAAATAAGCCCCTGATTGGAAATGTTGCTACCAGGCTTCCCAGTCTCTGCTTCAGCAAACGAACCAGTGAAACCTGCTGTTGCTCTAAAAGTAGCACTGGCTGCAACAACCAACTTATCCTTTTTTTCTGATTTTCCTCTTTTCTCAAACAGTTTTGTGAGAGAATGAGACAGCTTTATTATAGCCTAATATTCTGAGGCAGTGAGTGGTCTGGGGTTATGACACTTCAGAGATACAGACTTGGATACACAAAAGAAATCTGTGAAACATGGATATAACAAGATTTCGGAAACGTTTTTTTGTTGAGGGTAGGTTTTTCTGTTCATGAAAGAAAGCATCTATTCTCATCTCAGGGAGCCATCAGAAAACTATTAACACTCTCTCTGTGCTGCTTGTTGAACAGGCTGTTGCAGATAGTTGACTGTCATAGAGATATCCTCTCTGCTTTTATGGGCTGATTCAGCACATTGCAGATATTAATAACACGAGCTAAGTTCTACACAGATGTTGTTTAAATTCAGACATAAAATACTCTGTCCTCTCCAGTACTACTCAACACAGAGGTGTATTTGCTCCAGTGAAACTACACTGGATTATCCCAGCTAAAAATGGATTTGGCCAACAATGGTTAACAGAGAACACACCACTTCAATAGACACTTCCTAATGGTAGGTTTCCCTCTAAACTATATAGGTAATTAATTAAAAGATTTAGGAAAGAATCTACCAAAAATATCTGTAGGTTCCAGGCTGGATTCTCCTCTCATGATTATATAACTTCAGTGTGAATTTATGTTAGACAGTGCATCACATCTGTGACAAACTGGTATGTGAAAGGAAAAGAAGGCTTGTGGTTTGTTTTTTTTTTTTTAATCTGGAGCATGAGTGTGTGTGTATAAAATACCTTAAGAAATAAACCATTTTTTGGAACAATCTAGAGAACTTTCCAGCAATGTGTTTTTGCTGATGTATTGCACTGTGGCATAGCATGGCAGTCTAATCACAGCAGTCATGTCACACTACTTGACTGACTTTCAATTGCCTTGCTTGCCCTCGTCTACACAAAATTGCAGGCTGTAATGTGCATAAAAGGACTCAGTGTTGGTTATCTCAACTTTATGGAGATCCTGAAGACATGACAAATTTTATTTTGTGATTTTATTGATCTCTGCTGCTCCTTTTGCCACCTCAAATATTTTTCTCAGATGATGCTACCTGCCATCGCTTAAACTAGCTTTTAGCTGGCCAGCACTGTCAGCAGTTATAGCAAATACTAATGGGATTAAAAACAGCAGCTCAGAGAGGAGCCAGAGCAGTACAGGTCTGTGCATGTCTGTGCTGTGTTGTTCTTTTGAGTGCTCTGACAGCTCCTGCAGTACATGACACACAGAGGAAGAAAAATACCGTACCTTTTGGGAAGCAGTGGAAGCCAACCTTTACTGAAGTTTTCTCAATTGGAGTACAGTCTTTCTTACATTTCAGTACTGGGTCAACAGAGTAGCACGTAGATTCCTCACCATCAATAGTAGGATTTCGATTCAGCCTCACATAACTGCGCTGCAGCTTGCACCCTAAGAGGAAAAGGAAAGGTGGTTAAAATTGTAGAAATAAATCCCAATCGATCCTTGCAATAATAAAGGTCCATATTTTCTCTTCAGCTTTTATTAAAACACAGGTATCTGACAAACCATTTTCACAGTAGCAAGGTTATCGAGATAGGACAATAATAAGCTGAGGAAAGAGTCTGAAAGGGGAGCTATTCTTAAAATCTAATTGCACAATATAACCCAAATGGAATCATGTATACTCAGTATTTTAGAACTACATAATACACAGAAAATAACCTCTCATGTCTGAAAGCTATTAAGAATAGATACTGCAAGCACAATGGTTACTTCATTGCATTAGGAAAAATGTCAACCATAGTGAATGGATAAAAAAAAAGGCAGCATTTATATAATAACATCAAGGATAATTTTTGTATTGGATGATTTTTATAATGCTGCAATTATCTCACTAGAAAGGTATAATGTAACTTAACAGGATCCCAGCTATGACTCTGTTTCCTGACACTCAGATAAGTACAATTCTGCTGCCACTGAAGTCAAGGAGAAAGCAACCATTTACTTCAATAAAATTATCTCAGGTCCAAGAGAGACCTACCAAACAAAACTGTATTGATGTTATGGGAGTCTAACATTATTTTTCCAGATACATGTGAGACTAAGCTCTTTACTGTAGGAGTATTTCTAAATATTTTCTTGAGATGACACCCTCAGATGGTGCAGAACAAAAATAAATTTTTTTTTTTGCTTTGGAAATTTACATTAACACAGGATCTGACACTGCATTCATAGTCTGCAACGTGTATGGTTAAATTAAGACAACAGCTGAAACTCTTTTGATACAGTGGCAAAAATCACACTTTTTTCAGTGGGAGCAAGGTTAGGCCTGATTTTGGCTCTCAAGAAAAAAGCTACTCAGTGTAAGAAATCAGAATCAATTATTTAACGTCGAATTTCACAGGAGACAAAGACTTTTGCTGGAGTATATATTCTCTATGTTCACAAGCAATGTTTTAAACAGTGGTTTAATAAAATTTAAATGGATATACATTGTCATTGAAACTTCTAAGTAAAAGATATCTGCTGCTTATTATTTTCTAGCTGTCAGCATAGGAAAAGTGAAATCACATTCTATCCAAGCATAAAATGTTTCCAGATCTACTCACCACCAGAGCAGGTTTCTTCTAGCAATACCCATGAATGAACAAATGCAGAACAGCTGTGTGCCAGCCTATGGTTTGGCATGAGGAGTTCATTGTGCTTTTCTCTGTCATTATTACCACAAACTCCACAGGTCTTTCCTCTCATCCATGAAGCAACAGTAACCTGCAAAATAGCTCATCTTTGTAGTGAATACCGAGGTGTTGGGCTGTCACACTGGCAAGAAAGAAAGCAGTAGCCTTGAAAGTAAGTGCAGTACCTTAAGATTTACACCATCAAAAGTCACCTTCTTCAGTCCATGTGTTGGAACTTCCACAGTAACTGTTGTTCCATTTTTATAAATTTTAACATTGTCTGTAAAAAGATGGTGAATCATAAGGCGATCATCTTAAATTAATGGAGAAACCATGTAGCACAAAACCCACCACAATGCATTTTCCTTCACAAGGATAATTTTACCACTACAGCTCTCTCTCTCTCTATATATATATCTATATACACATATATATATTTAAATGGAGAGAAAAAAACCAAAATAGAAGAAATAATTTATTTTCCAAAGTATTCTACTGCTATTAGCTATACTTCTGTATCCAGTCTGTTAAATTTTGAAATTATAATGACAGTGGTGTTGCTCCAGCTAAATGTCTGAACGAAAGCATCTCTCTGTGGCTATAGAAAGAACTATTTTTTTGAACAATCAACACCCTGGGTATATGATAAGAAAGGGCTTTATTCACCTGGAGAAAAGTAAGAGTGGACATACTATAGGAACCATGAACATAAGTCAATACAAATCTTAAGAAAGTAATCTCTAGTTTTTCTTTGAATTAATTCCAATTGCTTTTTCTTTACACTGAAACTTTTCTGTGGAATTTATAAAAACTTGATATTTAGTTCCCAGGTAAGTCCTGGAGAACTGGGTAACACAGCTTACCTTTTTCATATTCAGAACCTCCACCGTGTGATAGAATTTGTTCTTCATTGCATGCCACAAGGAGAGATGAATTTGAGGTAGGACAGATTGTGATGTTCCTTCAGAAAAAGCAAACATCAAAGAGAATAAACTAGGGGTTAATTTAAAATGTGAAAAGTACAAATATTTGTGACGAAAGCTAGCAGAAAACAAATTTGAATTTTTGAAATTTGAATGAATGAATCAGTGAGCACCTTTCTGTCCAAAGTGAAAAATTCATTGGGACTTTAAGCTGTCAGATTCAACCTTTAAAGAAAAGACAGCATGGGGACTTAATGAGCAAGATGTCAGATGTTGGCTGGGAAATTCAAGACAAGAACAACTATGCCAAAGAGTCTCAGATGAGAATTCCTTCTAAAAATTCTGTCTTTCCCCAAAAGTCTCATTGATAACCAGTTTCACCTAGGAACTAGATATCTCCAATTCCCGGACTAACTCCCTGAAAGTTTACACCTAATTTCTGAGCCCTCAGTATAAACCACACTTACGCTGATGTGGTATTTATGTGAACCTCTCTTGAGAAAGACTGAGGATCAACCTTTCTTGTAGTAATGATGAATTTTGGGCGTTCAGTACAGTCTTGAACCACTACCAGGTTGCAGCTTTTATTGAAAGAATATGAATGGCTCACACGATCAAAAGTTTTGAAATCCTGCTCTCTGATTTCACATGTGGCTGCAAAACAAAACCAGCAAAGAAGTGACAGATATGACCACGGTGTATGTGTTGCTACAAAGTATTGAAAGACATCCCTGTGAGACTGAACTACCCAGCAAAAAGGAAGGAAACTTCATCATCTCCTTGGCAGAAACCAGAGTTTATAAGGACATGAGAGCACTGCAAAATAACTACCTGCTATAGACTATACTAGTATTGATTTTGATTATGTGCCAAACACAAAACTCAAGCTAACTGGGACAAAAATGTACAAAATTCTTGAGAAATGGGAAACAGTAACAAACTCTGATAAAAACTCCACATTTCCCACAGGAGTGCTAGGCACCAGCCAGGAAAGACTCACACAGCTCCTTTTTGGATAAAATAAACAGGACAGAAAATATGTGGATTCTCTTGTACCCATCATCTGATGCCCCTCTATGCAGAGTTGGCACCTTCTCAAGAGGGGAAAACGACAATCTCTAGTCATTTTAGACAGGAATGATTACCAAACCCTGAATGTTTACAGCAGTTTGAAATAAGATCTTAATTCATCTGCCAACAAATATGCTTCTCTGTAAGAGAACGAGCTGTTGAAAGTGGGGCTAGAGATGCTATGCTTCCCTATAAGACCACTACAAGGAAAGGCAAGGGCCAGCCACAGCAGAGTATGGATCTACCCACATTGCTTATTCACGAGTCAAACATATAAGTAACATTTACATTGGTCTTCTTGTGCTATTTGTGAAGCTATTTCAGGAAATAAATTCCAAGCAGTGATATCTCGAGTCTCGTAAGATGGAGATGGGCCTAAGGGCAGAGTGAATGGCAATCGGAATGCCTGACAATAAAGTGTTACCTGGAAAAGCAGAAATGAAAATACATTAAGATAAATTGAACCATATGCTCAAGATATGACTGCAAACAAAACCCCATGCTTGAAAAAAATTATTGAAAATGCATTTATACAATTGCAGTTGTGTTAGTCTCTGCAGGATGCACCCAAACCTTCAGCTTTTATGAGGAGTCATTATCATCTCTTCTAGTCATACTTCTTGACTTCTTGAGAAATTGTTAAGAACATTGAAAAGTAACTGATAGCGATGAAGTTTAAGTGATAATTAAGTGACTTCTTCAAAAATAAGGTAACAAGTTAAGTAACTGAGGTGATGGATGTGTTTGGAAATGCAAATATCATCCATTAAAGGCTGAAAAGTGGCATTTTCACTGTAGCTACAAATTATATTTGCCAAAAGAGTCAAATTAATACCTCATGAACCTATTTCTTCATTATCACATATTAAAGATCCTGCAATGCTGAAGCACCATGGACGGTTAAAGACACACTAATTTCTCTGTGTATGAATAACTAGCTCTTATTAATTTGCCAGAGATCCATAGGGGCAATTTTTCAAAGTGGTGCACAGGGATTTGGTGGACAAGGACCAATTAATCAGTGGGATTCTGCAGACCTTGCCTGTGCAAGCTGCTCTGAGAGGGTGCCTAACTGCTCCAGTTTGGCTTAATTGTATTTGTGGCTGTCATAACTTGCTCAGACCAGTCACATCAAACATGGTTACCGCAGATGTGGGCACAAGTGCCAGCACACACAGATGCTGTTTGTGGCTGCAACAGAGTGCAAAATGTTCTTAAGGCCCCCGGTATCTGCTCTGAGACCCCCATATAAGAACTAGTCACAGTGTGTGAAATTCATAAAGGTGTAGAGTAGTCATACTTGAGGTAATTTGGGCCTTGCTGCTGTTGTCAGAATGCAAATAAAGTATTTGACTACAGAGTCTGATTTCAACTTGCTACTACACTGGACCAAAGCAACACAAAATCAAGAGAGCTGTTGTATGTATTTCAACATCCATCTAATGTAGCCAGGTATATAGCAGCTTCTCTAAAAGGGAATGTTTTGCTTTTTGTTCCTTTACATTAACAGTCAAAACATTGTAAGTTGAAAATCATTGAAGATAAGGAAAATAAAAATTTAACGTACCTCAGGAGCTTTAATTACTGTATCAATTGTTCGTGGAGATGTTGCAGCTGCCCTTACTATAAATTCATGAGACGGATTTCTCTGATGTGCTTCTGAGAAGCCCAACATGAGTGCTGCACCAGGAATGTATTTCATGAATCTAGAGATAAACAAGATGTGACAAACTTAGGTACATGAACAAAAGCACACATGGGACAGTGAGGACTACTGGCAGATCTGAAAAACCAGGAAAAAATGGAAGAACTGAGAAGTCAATGAAATAATATTTTGGGTCAAATTAACAGGTTGATTTTATCAAAAAAACTCACATTGGTTTTATTTTGCCTATTTAAAATGGTTACTTTTTGAGACTGAATAGAAGAACAATTTAAAATAAAAGGGCATTTTAAACTGAAATATCAAATAATGTAATATCGAAAAGGAAATCAAGCATACTAAGTTTTTAAATATTTGGGGACCATAATTTAATATGAAACATATGGAGAAAGTAGACCACATTCATAAAATACTTTTATGCCACTGAACTAGTGGTTTCCATCCAAACACTGCCCAGACAAGTATGTTTGGGTTGAAAAATTTCATCCAGTTCTTTCAGTGTTTTACAAAAGCCAGCTAGGGTAGAAAAGTAAAATAAAAACTTAGGAAAGAATGAATTACATACGCTGTGCTTGTCTTTTTTATCCAGTATGGGAGCTTTCCCCATTGAACCTTCAGCTGTGCAGCTGGCTTCCTTGCCAGTTGTCCTGTGGTAGCCACGGCTGCTATCCTGTAATCCCGGCACTCCTTGCCCCATCTCAGTCTGGCCTTTGTAAACAGGAACAGTCACCCAAGTTTCAGAGAAGAATCATGCAATGAATCTTGACCAGTTCAAAATGAAATTTTTTTTTTCACCAATTTGTGCATTGATCCTTACTGTTTTCAATCTTCCTTTTGCTCTAAACTGGCTCACAGAGAAATTTTGACTTCCCCATGCAAAATCTGAGGCATAGTAGGAAAACATCTGCTGGTCTGAGCAGAGCTACATATACAGGTTCCTGTCTCAAAACAGCCACTGAAACATCCTGAGATTTCCTTAGATATGGTAACTTCATAATCAATATGTATTCTTTCTTAGAAGAGGACTGCACTATAATTTCTATTAGCCTTCCCCAAGACCTCCTGATTTGAACCCACCCCACTTTTTTCAATACTGAATATCATGCTGAATTTGTTAATTGCAACAGTAAAGAGCAAAGGCTTGTAAATTGTTGCACAAAGATTGCTTGCTTCAAAAGACACATAGGAAGCACAGCATGGGGAAATGTGAAAAAAGGAAAGACCTGTTCCTTAATTTATGATGCGCTCTCAGGCATGAACTCATTACCAAACTTTACTTTTTCCATCTTTTCATATAAATCCTAAGAAATACAACATTGTAAATGCATTCGTGTTATGCATCTTCTGAAATCACAGAATAGTCTGACTTGGACAGAACCCAGAAAGATAATCCAACTCCACCCAGAAGGAGTTCAACTCCTAAGTGAATGGCCCATACAGGGATTAAATCCCATGACGTTGGTGGTATTAACAACATGCTCTAATGAACTAAGCTAATCTTGGGGTCAATGAATTATACACAGATAAACAGGCAGATTCCCAGACAAGAAAACTTGTAGAGCAAGTAATAGTAGAGCAAATAATAAATAGTAATGAAGCAATGAATTTTTCAAACATTTTTTTGTGCTTCTACTGGTTGTATTTTGATGTATCTTGAAAATTGATATTTTTTTGCCAGATTTTGAAGTGTTTGAGGCTTTTTTTTTTTTTTACTATTATCTATTTTTAATTCAAAAGAAGGGTGAAAGATAGCAACATTTTCTAAGCTTCACAAACTTTGTGAAACATTTCAAAATAAGTATGACTTTCCTGTTTAATACTCCTAATCAGCAGGTTCTCTGTGCTTAGTCTGGGCTTTGTAGATGTCTCTGTGGGCAAAGCTGCCTGCATGCTTACCTGTGCTTTCAGAGGCAGTATCACAGCATCAGCACATGCTTTCCAATTGGTTTCAGCCAGCTGAACCACAACTAGTTGCACATCAACTTTGGCAGCATCAGAACGAACATATGCTGTAGCTTGATAACCTTGATTTCTGTTGTCACTCCTTACTGCCTGTGCCACAATTGTAATGCCAGGTGGAATTACATCTCCCAGGAAGTTGCGCTGAAAAACAACCCCCAACCATCTGTGCTTAAGTATTTATGTGTATTCACTGGAGAGCCTGCAGTCCAGTTAATGTGTGCTGAGAGCAGCAAGCAGCCCTTGTCCTTCATCTGTTTCGTTTGCAATACCTATTTCTTTATCCCCAACAGTTAAGGATAAATTTGGTTGGAAACCTAATTATTTGAAGAAGTGATTGTTTTGATGACAGATCCAAGACTCTTCTAAGCTATCTTTATGCATATAGTAAGATTTTGTTCATTAGTCTAATGTTTCAAATAGCTGCCTACAATGTGTACTAGAGATCTTCAGAGCAGTGTACACATTCACAACTTATTTACTGTACTACAGTTTCTTCAAGCCAATCAAATATTTTGAATTTCTTCTTACTAGCAGAATTCCCCTAGACATTTCCTGCATTTGCAGAGCTATTTGCTCTATTATTATGTAGGTACCTTTAGGTAGTACAATTATGGAATGCTAAGTGTGTAATAAAGATAAAAACAATCTGTGCTTAATGGGCCTTCACATTTACCAATCGGTAATGTCCATGGAAAATCTGATTTTACTTATACTCTGCATGCACTCATGACCTCCAGTCTACATTTAAAAATAATTAGGCAGACATATTTATTTCTTCCTTATTTTTACCTAATGCAACTGATTTTGCAGTCTGGGCTTTCATGGGAAAAAGAAAATTCTTTCTCCTTTAAATCACAGCTCCATTCTCTTCAACTTTTATAATTTCCAAATCCAGGCTTTCATACTGCAAACACCTTCAGAAATGAAGAAAAAGAAACAAGCAAACAAAAGCCTGAACCCAAGGAAATTTGGGAATTTTTTTTTAAATATCTCAGTGAACTTTGTCTTTCATATTATAGACTTGACTTTTTTTGTGTCCCCCCTGAGCCTAACCCTTTCAGCTGGTTAGTGCCACCACATCTACAGCTCCTGCTAAGCAGCCAGCTAAACCTATCTACTTGCAGGTACCACACACACAGTTGTACCTCACGTGTCAGGCTGGAGCCATGGCTGTGGTGGTGGATGCTGACTCTTTTGCTGCTCCTTGAGCTGTGGGCAGAATTTTCATGGTTGTGGCTGCTGCTGCTGCTTTTCCTGCTGCTGCTCAGGTGACTGTGCCTGCTCCTGCTTCTGCTGCCACTGCTGCTGCTGCTGCTGCTGTTTCTTTGGCTACTTCCAGACTCAGAGGAAGATGATGATGAGCTGCTTGATACTTTATGATCTGGATGCTATGAAATAAAAATGGGTTAAAAATCTATGAGATGGACTCTTACAGTATAAATATCAAAATCAGAGGTATCAGCCTCCCTTCATAGGTAACAGATTTAGACATATCTAGAGTGTTATTTTTATTGTCATATATAGACAAGAAATACGCTGTGTAGGAATGTGCCTTGGATCCATCTTGATGTTTCTGCTGAAAAGAAGGCAGCATAGACATTGACTGCAAATGGCCACATCACATTGTTCAGGTCTAATGCTAGGGAAAATGAAAAGTGGCATTTAACAAGTATATCCATACCCAGCAAAAAAAAGATCACAATTTTATGAAAAACACCATAAATCATCTTCATCTTTCACAAGCAGGATATACAATAACTGTACTGCTAACACCTACAAAAGTCATTACATTATATCACCCTTCTAATATATGCTAAAAATACTTTATGCCATAATGTGTGCTGAACCTGGTTTCTGAAAAATCCATGTAATGATTTTGCCATGATTGCCTAAAATCTGTGGACATAATTATTCCCATTAGAAGGTCTTGCTGTTTTATCATTCATCCATGGTCTTTGTTAACCTAGCTTTGGCTGCATTTTGCTGTCCTGACCCAAATCTGAGGATTGTAAGTGCTGCAACAACAAGAGGATGTAGTGTAACAGCATTTTAGTAATAAATCTGCTTATTTTGTTCGTTGTCACTACTGTTATTGGACAGTATGAAGTGGTGAAGTGAAATGGCCCAAACAAAACCCTTCAGTAATATGTTCATATCAACTGTAGCTCTCATGGCAATGTGGACTTGCATTAGGGACCTACCCAATGGATGTGAGCAGACCTGAAGTGGAGGTGGTATACTTTTGGAAGGTGAAATTCCTGAAAAATTGCAAAAGAAGCTATTACCCCCAGTTCAGTCAAGATCACCTCCTAGCAGAAGTTAAAGTATTAGAAATTTTACCTGTTCTGTAGAAATGTCATAACTACTGCCACTGTTCACTTGGGCCTTGTCTTTCATCTCAGCTCGTTGGTCATATTTGCTGTGATGATGGGAAGTACCAGTGGTTTCACTGCTGGTGCTGCTGCTGGTGCTCCTGCTGCTACTCTGTGTTTTATGCTTTTGCTCATGGACACTTCTCTCTCCTCCAGCAGCACTGGCAAGTGGAAATGATGTGGTCTTGGACTGCTTCTTAGCCTTATGCTTTATACCAGATTCTTTGCTGCTGCTGCTGCTGTTGCTATCTGTGCTGCCTTTGCTGCTGCTACTACTGCTTCTGCTGCTGCTGCCCTGGCTGCTGTTACTCCTGCTTCTGCTGCTCTTATCCTTGCTGCTACTACTGCTTTCCTTGCTGCTGCTACTGCTACTACTACTGCTTTTGCTACTGCTACTATTGCTCTTGCTCCTACTACTGCTGCTTTTACTGCTACTACTACTGCTACTTTTACTGCTACTACTACTGCTACTTTTACTGCTACTACTGCTGCTTTTGCTGCTACTACTACTGCTACTTTTACTACTACTACTGCTGCTTTTGCTGCTACTACTGCTGCTTTTGCTGCTATCACTACTACTGCCACTGCTGCTACTGCTACCACTGCTGTCCCCAAAGGCGTAGAATTTCTTTTCTTTGGCTTTGGACTGCCCTGTTTTCAGGTTTATCCGGGTGCCTCCCTGTGATGCTCTGTCACCAGAGTTGCTGCTGGAGGGGCTGCTCGTTGTACTCTTGGCACTTCCTCTGGCACTGCTGGCACTGGATGATGGGCTTCTGTATTTTCTTGTCCCCTAGTCAAAGGTAACATTAGAAAAACAAAATTATTTTTCTGTGTTCCTGCAGGGTACCGTAAATAAAATTGGATGCAAAGACCTCGGAATCTCTGCTCTCTTAGAAGTCACACTGTATGCTTGATAACATTCTTGCAACACATCACAATAATTCAAAGACAAATTCATGATAATGTGTTAAACCCACACATAAGCAGAGCAATACCCGAAACACATGAGCATGTGCAGCAGTTGTTGACCACACAGTAGTGACAGTGCAGTAGCTGTCACTGTCTCAGGGCAGTTTGTGTAGTGGGTGTCAGACCATTTTGCTGCGGTTGCAGTAGCTGGAAAGAACAGACTACTTTTTGGCCACACAACAGCTATTTTTTCTCTTACAAGAGATTTTCAGAAAAGCCTACAAAACCATCCTGCTCTTTCTAATGTCCTTCACTTGCAGAAAGGATGAGTGCAAACAGAAGACCTGCAGAAAGACTTGTGTACCCAAAACCCTGTCTTTATTTTCCATTTTTGCATACTATCTAAACAAAGGAAGCTACTTAGTAAAAGAAATATAAATAAGTAGGCTTTGTATAATGTCTTCCACAAATCTAGAAGTGGAATTTCACAGCAGTACCTGATCGTCAGTGTCACCAAGGATTTTCTTCACTTTTTTGATTGCTTCTTTTCTGGAAGATGCTTGTGCCTCTGGATCTTCAAATGTTACTAGACGTACCATTTTTGTAGGAGCTTGGTCTCCTGCTTGAACTGTGACTTGTATTTTTTCAATAAGCGCCTCTGTGTAAACTGAAATTGCATGACAATTAGTATTACTGTTACTATTAGCAACTGAATGAGAGAATAAGTCAATTTTGCCATAATTCATTTAGCCATTTTTTCTCAAATATAAGTGTTCAATGATTATTATTGATACTGTGCAACTTTGTTAAAAATTTTCTCTAATAGCTAAAGCACATTCTGGCAACCAGGCTTTAATATATTGCCATGATACTGGATTCTTTTCAAGTCAATAAACAGAATAATCAGCAGATTTAAATCAATTGAATTGGATTGCTTAATGAGATAAACTCTGGGTTAGTGAATTAAATGTCAGAGAGGAATTGAGGCTCAATTCTTGAATTCTAAAGAATGGCCCAACGTTTAGGCCATTAGTTTGATACTTAGGAGACCTAGATTCAGTGGCCTGCTGTGCTTTTATTTCTTATGATCGTGGATTAAGACATTAAGGACTAGATCCTGGCAGGGTTAATCCATAATTCCCTTTTAGAGTCTGGGTTTTAGAATGTAGCTACAGGACACTGCATCAGATCTGTTGCCCATGTCCAATTGCTTCGTGCTTGCATCCCAAATCCAATGATTCAGAATGCATCAGACACACTCTGCAGGCACAGATCAGCTCTGCTTGACACTGGCCATGCTGAGTGGCATTGCTGGGAGAGCTGGGAAATTGCTGCTCAGGCAATTGGGGGAAAAGCAGATTCCTGCTGCGAGCATAGTCTGTTGCCAATACTGGCAGGCCTGGTACTTCTAGTGGTAGATTTTGTGGTACTTAAGATTAAAAAAAAAAGAAAAAAAAAAGAAAAATAAATATATAAATTTTTTTTTTTGCACACATCTCTACTCACCCACACACTATTTTCTTTTTTTCTGCACAGTTGCACTTACCTGGCTTGAAGCTCATTCTCAGGGCATGCTCTCCAACTAGGTAATAAAGAGGCACATTTTTGATAAATGCTGCATGTACGCTTTTCTTCTCAATGCACACTTGAACCCCAAATGTACTTGCATTGAAGCACACGGACTGAACAAATGGCTCTTTTCGGGAAGAAGAGTGTCCAGAATAAAATAGATTTCCTGATGAAATATCCTCTGCAGAGTGTCTATCCTATTAGATAGCACACACATCAAGTTAACTTGGACAACAGTGAGAGGAATACTTGCATGTCATGCATCATATTTTGGTAACAGTTACATGTACTCTGCAGGAGGAATTAACCAGTTTATTCGATATAGCAAGACATAGGACAACTTGATTTTAAATTGGACAAAATTATCATCTGAATTGTTGATTAGCCTATCTACTGTAAAAAGAGCTTCAGGCTATAGGAACGGAAAATTATATCACAAATTAATTCTAAATATTTAATTCTGTTTTCCTGGAATATTAGACTGTTAACAGGGTCTTGATAAAACTGAATGTGCATTAGATTGACTGGAATTTTGTCCTTTTACTTTTGATATGTCAGAAACAGAACTTTCAACTATGTCCACAAAAATTCCGACTGAAGTGAGGTCTGACATGACTGTGATACTATATCAATTAAATGGTCAAAACATATCATATATTATTATAAATTTCTACTAAAAACTATGTAATTTACATGTGCTAAGCAGTGCTTGCAGAAGAACAAATTTAAAATAATTAAAATTGGAAGCAAATCCATGAAAAGAAAACTATGATTTCCCGAAGCAATGAAGCAAATACCTAAAGACACATAATCATGAGTTTTCATTTCATATGTAATTCAGTTTTGCAATTAATTTTTTTATTCAGTTTATCATGTCTCACAAGATTCCAGCCTTGCATGAATCCTGCCAAAAAACGGGAATTTTTAGTGACACTGGGAAATCCTCCATTTAGTGCTGTTTTTTCAGTTGCTGTTCATTTAAGAATAACTACAGAGCGCTGAGTTTTAAGAAAGGGCAGCATAGAGGCACAAAGCAGAAGAAAGCTTGTTCCAGGATATTGGAAACTGCTCTCACTGACAGTGCATTTGTCTATTGACTTCTCCATAGGAAAGTGCTGTACTTGTCCTCTGTTAGTCTCTTATTTTATCTGAAAACCCTTCAGAGTTGTAAGATGGCAATGAAACCAGAACAGGACAGTGTATTCCACACCTCTGTCAGTCTTTCACTGAACAAATTGTCACAGGGATGCCTTCACAACGCTGCCCATCTTAGAAAGCCCATCCTGGCTTTTCCAGAGGCCTGGCTCAGGAAGTCATGACACAAACTGCCATCTGTCACTGAATCAGGATGTTTATAAGCATTCAATTAGGGTCTATGAGTTGAGCAGTGGAGCATCTTGTGGAATATTTGTGACTGCCCCAGGAAGGTGATGCTTGCATAATGGTTGCAAAGTATTTTAAAGAGTGTGGGCCTGTAGATGGCAGTGCAAAATTAATTACCAAAGAAAATGCTTTTGCTCTAGAAAAGGTCTTGCAAGTCTGATGTATTACACTCCAGATTTTAAAATAATGTTACTACAGAGCTATTTGTGCTATTAGATTGAACCTGACTTATTTTGAGTGAAGCAGCATTGGTCAGAGATGAATTGTACCCTTTCCTATTGAGAAAAGAAATGGTTTCCTGCTGTTTAAAAGCCCATAAAAGAATAGTCAGACACTACATCATTTACCCTGATGTTATCAGTCTCGTCTGATGCAGAATCTGAATTGAAGGACATCTTCATTATGTCAGGCACTGCTTCAGGTGAAAGAACTGGAGTCATCTTGCTAGCAGCCAAATCCCCAATATTTCGTGTAACAGCAAATGTCTTAGACCTGCAGAATAAACATTAGAGGAAACCTGTATTGATAAAGCACCACTGAGGAAAAGATGTGAAAAATGCCTTGTAGCACGCACTCAGCAACCAGTATCATACCTTGCAAATTGCTTTACAGATATTTATAGCATCCTTCCTGTTAGTTGTGTTTTCAAGGACTGGTAAGAGTAAATAAAGACACAGACCAATCTCAGGGGCGGATAGATCAGTTAGGCTTTTAGAATCATATGTACAGGTTAAAAACATTGCAGTTCATTGGATCTCCATACCCTAATCTCGTGAACAACAGCACGCTTACTTAGAAGCCTGGATGTGGACTACATTATCACATTTTTGAGTCTCCTATTTTAATCTTCTGGATTGTTAAATTTTTAAACTCATCTTCTGTGTATTCAGTGCACTAGCCTTAGTCCTAATTTCCATTGTACTAGGAAAAATAGTGCCATAACTTCAAAATATAACCTAGGGACTGGTGGCTACTGAATGCTGTTTCCTGTGCAATTTTTATTAAAGCAGAATTAAAGAAAAGAGCCTGAAATTGTGTGTTTCCAACTTGATTTAAATTCACTGGTACTCATGGCTTGGCCATGGCTTGACAAGATGTCATGAAGAGATCTGAGGGGAGGTTAAGAGCCTATATATGTAAATGTGTTCAGTACATTGTTTCCAGTGTTGTGAACTCTAAGTGTATTAATCAGGATCCAGGGCAAGTGATAGGAGGTACAGCATGAAACTGAGACTCTCACAGTGAAAGATCCTGAACGCCTGGTTTCATACTCCACATTCTTCATGGAACTTGTTACAGTGCTGTGAACTACAAGTTTAGTTTTGGGTCAGAGAAACATCTTGAATGCTGAACACTTTTGAGAGATGAAAACCTATTTCCCTCAGCTATTAACACTGTGCTAACTCTACCTTATTAGCTGTTTATAAGCACTGATATCCAGCTCAAAATTCCCCATGTGCTCTTTCTCAAGGATGAAGCTGATCTCTTTGCCCTGGGGCTTTTGTGGTCTGCCAATGGAGGTGGCCGCTGGGACAGTGAATGGTAAGATGGTCTCAAAATGGTCTCTATTTTAATACAGTCCACACTGTACTAGCCTGAGCAATTCCAATCTAACCTATTTGAAAGATGAATTTGTATTCATTTGATATCCCTCTCTTCCTCTTGAAGGCTCCTACCGTGCTGTGTGCAGTGTAAAGCACACAATTGCTCTTCATGTGGAACACCTCAATAAAACGTATGTCACCTGTGGGCTTTGTTTTCTTTTCCATCTCTCTCTTTTTTTAGATAAGGACATGACAGCAACGCTCCACGCTGGGTGATAGGAGAACCTTGAAGAATGGAATCTGAAATAAAATATTCTCCCTAACAAGCTGAGAAGATAAAAGAATATACAAATCAACTTGCATTTCAGATGGCTCATCTGGGTAAAGAGACAAAAAGGGAAATGGTTTTATTTTAATCCCATTCAATAATTCAAATGACCACTGAACTGCAGGCTGGATCTCCAAGCAGAAAGCCCTGGGGTTTCTTTTCCAATTTTTTTTGGTATTTTTATGCCAATAGTCTACTCCTGCCACCTAATGAAAGCAGAGGATCGATTCCTCCCTGTTGAGCACAGAGAGCCGACAAATGTAGCTGCATCACAGGTGACACATGTCAATGTCTGCAGGATCACACGGCACAGTAAAAATAGGCTACAAGAGCCAGCTCTGGTGCTTTAACAAGAAAAAAACAGTCACAAAGAAGGCCTAAAGCTATGGTATGAAAGAGTCTGTTCTCTCTGATCCCACACAAGGGAGAAAAAATAAAAAAGAGATTTTCCAATATGTATTAGTGCATTTTTTGGATAAGAGAAGAAGCTGTGCTGTAATATAAGCCAAACTCACTGCAGGGGTAAGGGACAAGCAACTCAGCTATGTTGGACCCATTGATATTTCAGAGAGTGTGGCCTTAACAGACATCCCTAACATGGGGACAGAAGAGCTCAATGTCTGTTTAAAACAAAAAACAATCAACAAAAAACTATTTTTCCCAGGTTTTAAAGCACAGCATATCATCACATCTAAATAAATGAGAAACAAGAGACAATCAGCCAGCTAGATATTTAGTTCTCTTTCTGCTGCCCTGAAACAAAAACTTCTGCTTTTCCTACGTGTCTTCCTTCCAACTTTGGTGCAAAGGTGTTATGAAAACAGAGACTTGGAACCCCAACTGTTTCCCTTTTCTGCCCTCCAAACACACTGCGCTGTCTTGCAAGCTCACAGAGTACACTGGCTCTTCTGCATTTTCTGCTACACATGATGCATACATGTTGGACAAAGTGTTGTAATTTCCTAGTCAATCTTACTTATAAGATGCCCATGTGAAGCAATTTCTGTTTATCCCAGAGTTGTTTAAAGCCATATGATACAAGCTTTGTTCAAGATTATGTATATACACTTCAGTAGCATGTCATTATGAATATACGATATATTAGCAAAGTGCATTCTCTGGCAGCTCTCCATATTTATACTTTAATCACAGGGCTTTAATTTCCCCTGAAATTTATTTCATTTTTACTTGTGAATTTTGTTTAAAAGTATGTTGAAGTAGCCATCTGTAGTATACTAAATAATTATGTTAAAAGAGCCTTAAAAATAACCATTATTTTAAATTAAATTTAACTTTGATAGGATTGAATTGAAACACATGCTGCATACTCTCTCCATAGTACGATTAATTATTTTGCTCTGATTTTTGCTGCAGAGAGAGTTGAGCCCAAAATGTGCTGATTTGTCTTGGGAATGCAATCTATCTATCCCCAAAGTTTTTCTTTTTTTCTTTTTCTTTTGAGTCTGTGATTACTTACCTGAATTTCTCTTTGGCTCTTGAAAATTTGTATAAATCCCACTGCTGTGACAGGTTATAACCTGTATGTTGTATAGGATATAAATGAACTTAATCCTATTGAAGATTGTTTGCTTCCTGTGTCTGAATGTGAGAGATGAAGTGGAACATAATATCACATCCTGCCTAGCTTTAATGACATGGGACTGTAGAAGGTAACCCACTGACCATCAAGACAGTGCCCAATACTACAGTATTTTTAACAGAGCTCACAAAGAAATGAAAGATCAATAGTTTTCTGAACTATTTCTTTAAATGGGAAATTTAATGCTAGTAAGGGAAGGTGTCACAATAACTCTAAAATTTGACTTCAATTGGTTCTTTATTATTTGGTGGATCTATGCAAAATTAAGTGAAAGACTATGTTGAACTAAATTTTTTAACTCAGTGTATATAGAATATAAATATATCTATATCTCCTTTCTCTCTACCATGCCTGCTTGTTTCTCTTCATACCTTTAAGAATTTGCTTTGTTGGTCTTTGACCTCCTCAGTGATGTGTTTTGATGTCACATTCCCTAGATATTGCTTTGCCTTCGCTTGCACTCATTGCTGTTTCATTGCTCTTTGTGGTTTCCACTGACCATTTGTTTTGTAACAGTGAATGGGAATGCTTTTTGGAGAGAAATTGATGGTGCTAAAAGTCAGCTAGTGAGTATTAGCTTTCTCATATACTTGGCATTATAGAGCTATTTCCAAGTGACTACTTCACTTTATAAATGGTAATGCTGCAGGGTCTAGAGCAGGGCTTGTGCTGGAACTCATGGGCTTCTCCACAGTAATACCTTGTTTCTGATACTGACTTGTTTTCTGCTTTCTGGCAATGCATTTAACCCTTTTTTTGTGTCTTATTTGAGCTCCCCTTAAGTCAAAGGAGGAAAATATTTTTTATTTATTTGCAGGGAGAATCCTTCTGCTAATATTTCTAGCTCTGCTTGAGGGTCTAAACTCCCTATCAGTATTCAATATTCTCATTTAATTTCAGCATCCTTATTGAGTTCAGTAATATATGCCTCACCCTCTCTGTAAGTGAGAGCTAGTGAGAGTTGGTGCCTGCTGTCCCTGATGACCTTGGAAGCAGACTGTCCTGGTTGCCACAAAAAAGGGAACCAAAAAAACCCATGCAGCTAACTTTTCATCTCCAAAATGCTGAGACCCTCCCTATTCTGCATGGAGAGAACCTTATTACAATCACACTTGATGGAGTGGAGGAATTCTCTTAGGGAGGAGGATGAGATGTCAAATGCATGTCAAATAGTCTGTCACTATTGAAGGGCAAGGGAAAACAATGATTAGCCTAACCGGTGGCTAAACTGAGGAGACCTGCAGAGCGTCTCTGGGCCAGCAGCCATGAATGCTAATTGCAGCTGGATCAAGCAACTGAGCTCTTTTGTTATGGCTGTATTCCTAGAGCAGAAACTTGTTAACATTGCAGCCGTTTGTATAATTGCTGATTTCTGTTGTCAGTGAGGATTTTTCCTTTGTGATGGATTTTCAGCTTGTCTTTCTCAAGTTTTTTTTTGTGTGTGTGCGTGTGAAGGTTTTCTAAGTTTGGTCTACTGCTTTGATTCCTTGGACATACTCTTTCTGTTTCCTTCCTCTCTTTGCACTTGTATTTCCATCTGTTTTCATTTGTTTGGCATCTGGCTACAACAGTTTTCCAGAGTGTATTGTAATTGCATGCACTGATAATAAATCAAGAAGATCTAACAGGTAAGAAAACCAAATGGCAGCCACAGGGAAACCAGATAAAAACACAAGAAACACCAAACCTTCTATGCTTCAAGGCATCAAATGCAAATATAGATGAGTTGTCTAACTGGTAGGATTGAGCTGACTTATCTCTTACCTAGTGTTTCCAGTTGTATTTGTATCAAGACAGAAATTTTATGTCATTCGTGTTTCAGATAGGTTATGGATCTCAACAACTGAGATGTAGTCCTAAGGAGGATTTTCAGGTGAAGACTACAGAAAGTAACACATATTTTCAAGTAAAGCTTTGGTACATTTAGTCACTCCATTTAAAATAAATATAAACTACACCAATCACCACCACTTATCGAAGCTGTAAGTCAAAGACAAGATTCCTAAAAATATTCTGGTTTATTTAGAAGACTGCTTTGCTACATAGAAAGATACTGTGCTATGTCTTACCTTATGCTAATTATGTTAGTCTCATCTTTACATGGAGGAATTTCAATTTTGATATTTTTTTCCTTTATATGGACAGTGGCAACAACATTCACAGGTACATGGGCATTCATTTTTGTGCGTGCTTCCAACCCTGCCTGGACAGTGTGTGTGTTGATACCCATTACAAAGGTCATCTCCTTGGCCATGCTGAAAAGGTAGAATGAGGGTATAATTATGTTCATGCAGCAAACAGCTGTTGAATTTTATGGCCTCTGTCACTTAAAAATATTATTCTTTTATTTTATACCAATTATTTACCTTAGACTCATTTTGGATCTCAGCCTAATGTTGGCATTTAGTAACTCAGTCAATCTGAAATCAGACTTTGGAGAAGGTGTAATCTGTGCTTGAACTATTTTAAAGAAAGCAAAGAAAGTGTTAAAAATGCCCTCCAGTCAAGGCAAGCATGTCTATATTGCACAAGCAATGAGATATGTTACCATTTCCTGCCACTTTTGTGACAGAAGAGTAATAGAAGCTGGTCTCAGTTGGGAACCCAGTGCAGGTGGGCACAATGTGACGGATCTCAGAGGACAGGAGAGCCTTGGTCCACTGCCTTCCTATACCACTTTGAAGGCTACTGATTATTCTCCTTAGTGAAGGGATTTTTTCATCAGATCCATACCATGCCTGCAATTACAGAGTTCAACACGTCTAAATAAGCAGAACTTGAATATCATGAGCCGTGTCATTAACTATGCCTCAGGGGAAATTCTGCCAGCAATGGTTATAACTAATCCTGATCAAAGCTTGGCCTTATTTGCCTTGATTAATACTAGAGACAAAACCTCCAACCTTGAATTTAAAAAGGGAGCGAATGTATGAAAGAAACAGTATTTTAGAGCTTTTGATTCTTGGATAATGGTGTTTAAAAAATGATACCTGCAGTGTATTTTGGATGACATTTTTATCAAGTCCACCAAAAAACAGCTCTTGGCCAAACATCTTCAAGTAGCCTGATGCAAAAGGTTTGTCACTGGAGAATGCCTTCCAGTCAGAGAGCTGTGTGAGAAGATGAAAAAAGCCTGATTCTTCATAACATTTGAGAAAGCAATATCTGAAATTTTCTTTTCCCCAGAATTTACCATTTTCAGGACTTTCTTGAAGTCATAGTCAGTCTCCCAGTCCCTGTCAGGAGAGTAACCTTTAGCAAATATCTCCTGCAGTCCTTCAACTGTTATTCCCACCTGTGGGAAAAAGTAAAGTGCAAATGCCAATTGGATGATAATTGTAAGAAGAGATGAAAGGTCAAACAGTGGGTAGACTCAATTACCTCTAAGGGATCAGCCACTCTTCCAAGGAAATGTATCTGCAGCTGGGACATTGCCATAGTTGGAATTAAGCTACCCGCATTATTCAATACCAAATATTTAGCTGCCAGCCCACTCATAAGGAACTCTGAAGAGAAAGAGGCAGTAAGACACAACACAGTTAGTTTTTAGGTTCCAGTGTACAGACTGTATCTATTTACTAATTTTGTAATCAGCATCATTTAAGCAAGACCAGAAAATCCAGCTATAAAACTGATGTTATGAAACAGTTATAAACAGAATATTCTGCATTTTTAAACTAATAATGGGCAAAGCGACAAGCTCGCCAATAATTTCATGATGCTATTTTTCCTGTTGCTTCTGCTATATCATAGTGTCATAGTATGGTTTGGGTTGGAAGGGACCTCAAGGATCATCTAGTTCCAACCCCCGCCATGGGCAGGGGCACCTTCCAGTAAACCAGTTTGCTCAAACCCCCATCCAACCTGGCCTTGAACACTTCCAGAAAAGGGGCATTCACAACTTCTCTGGGCAACCTGTTCTGGTGTCTCATCAACCTCACAGTAAAGAGTTTCTTCCTGATATCTAATATAAACCTACTCTTCGATTAAGTCCATTCCTGCTTGTCCTGTCACTCCATGTCTTTGTGTAAAGTCCCTCTCCAGGTCTCTTGCAGGCTTGTTTCAGGTACTGGAAGGCTGGAATTAGGTCACCCCAAAGCCACCTCTTTCTCCAAGCTGAACAATCCCAATTCTCTTAGTCTTTCCTCATAGGAGAGGTGTTAAATCCATCTAACCATCTTACTGGTCCTCTCTAGGACTTGCTCCAATAGGACCATGTTCTTCCTGTGCTGGAGACCCCAGAGCTGGATGCAGCACTCCAGGCGGGGTCTCACAAGAAGAGGGGAGAGGGGCAGAATCCCCTTCCTCATGCTCCTGGTCAGGCTTCTTTTGCTGCAGGCTGGGATATGACTGGCTTTCTGGGCTATGAGTGCACATGTCTGGCTCATGTCCAGGTTCTCCTTCTTCAGCACCTGGAGTCCTTCTTGGCAGGGCTGCTCTTGAGCTTTTCATCCCCCAGTCTGTATTGATACTGGGGGTTGTCCAGACCCATGTACAGCATCTTGCACTTGGTCTTGTTAAACCTCCTGAGATTCCTATGGGCCCACCTCTTGAGCTTATCCAGGTATGGAAAGTATGCCTGCCCATACCATTTACATCCAGTCACACTCTAACATCATCTTATGAAATGCTTTTACAAGACATCATTTAGGGCACTTTGACAAAGGAGATGAGAAATGAAAACAGATTTGCCATCCTTTGCTAATAGTTTAGGGAAAGTGATACAGATGTCCTGTAAGGACAGATGGTGAGCTATAGATTTATCTCTCAAATGACTCAGAGGAAATTTAGTCCAAACACTGTAACCTTTACATAAAAAGCACCAATTGATAAACTGTTTTTAAGTATTGAACAAACTTTGAGCAAACAATTTGTTTCTATTTATTTCTCTATTTAGTTTTATCATCTATAATGTTCTTACATACAGATAATCAGTGCAGAGTACATGCACGTATTCTTCCCAGCCTTGACAGTTAAATCCTGTCCTGTTTTATGAATTAAAGTAATCCCATGGCTTTTCTAGGCTTCCTTATGTTTCAAGAGGAAAAAGGCTGACAGGATATATAGGCATGCTTATTGTGCTTCCTTCTAGCCCTCTTCTTCTCTTTCTATACCATTTGGAGGACAGGGAAGTGTGGATGAACCATAATTTTACTACATTGCTTTCATTGTTTTGCTGTATGAATCTACTGTGCTATCCAAAGTGTTGGGCATTATCTACCTACAACATGTGAGGTTCAGAAACTCCTGCAATCAAGGTATTTATGCCACCTCACTTTTGTCAGAGGAGTAAGTGGAGAACCTTCAGCAGATAGTAATGCTGATGCTACAGAAAATAGAAAACAAAGGGGTGTCACACTGGAATGTTAGTAATGAGTTGACAGGAGACCTGGAAATGTGAACACTAGTTTTCTCTGAATGAGCTTTCCCAGAGAAATCCTAGGTGTTATGTGGACAGGACACTAGAACTGAGGCACAGTATTTTAGTGAACTTGTTACAGCTCTTTTTTATGTTCTAACCCACAAAAACTGTTAGTTAAGAGCTCTGTGGTACATTCTGAAACTTAATAAGAGCTATTGCTTATAAATTATTAGATGTTCATATAGAATTAATTGACTTGAAGAGAGCAGGAATATTTTTCATATCTCAGGCATTACATAATGCTAATGGTCTAAGAATATATTTGCCACTTCACTGTGAGAGTGCAATGACACCTGCATAACTGATTAAATGTCGTGCCCCAATGATGAGGGAAAGAAACATTAGTGATTAAAGATTAGTGATCAAAGATTAGTGATCAAAGCTTTTGGTACCTATGAACATTAGTACACATTTAATTATATGAATCTGTGCATATTGAGAGTCAGACTCTCTCAGTCCTCACACTGAGCAGAACCTGGGTCACCCCTTTGATTTCAGTTGCAGTGTGTGGAGCATGAAACACTATTTGTAGTGGCTGCATGTGATAGATTCCAGATTAGAGATAGATTCAGCTGACATGATTTCCTGTCATTAAAAATTCAACATGTAACACCACAAAGATCTGCGATGCTGAGGGCAGATTTTTGTTTTTATCGAGGAAATAGGTACTGCATTACAGCTGTCTCTATGGTAACTCCTCCAGAATGGACTCACTAAAACACATTTCACCTGTGGCTAGTGGTGATAAATCAAATCAGAAAGCTGGAGGATGGGTCCTCTTCCCATACCAGTGCAGTCAGAGACTGACTTAATTTAGCTGAGTTATCCAAGTCTAGGATTAGCATGTCTGAGAAAAAGATCTTTTGTATTCTTCAGGATGAGATCCTACCTATCCATGGTAGCCAAATTTCTGACAATGATCTTCACCAGGAAGTAACAGCAATTCCCTGATGTACTGGGTTTCCAGGCTCCAGCCAGAATAAAGTATTCAATTTCCCATCACCCCTGCCAGCATCCCTCAAGCATATTGCACCCTGCTTTCTCACTGTGTGAAAATTTAGATGGCTTAATTTTAAAAGCAAAATCAAGACGACAAAATGTGTGCCTAAACCAAGAAACACATATCTTCATAATAGCGGAAAATGTATCTACCCATGAATGCATTTTAAATAGTATAAAAGTTCACATGGTGTATATTAGTGACTGTATTTCTTTGGGCACTTTCTGTATCCATCACTGAGGCAGCAAGCAAAAGTATAGTATATTACTGTGATTGTTGCAATATATATTATATTCTTTTCTATTATAGAACACATTAAATGGTCATGTAAAGCCCATGAAAATGGAGCAGAACAATACTATCTACAAAAGTCCTTCAAGCTACACCTCTGTCTCCAAAAGGAAGGCATAAGTACTTGTACACTCTAGCAGTGTGGATTTCAGATGTTTCAGAGGCTCTTAATATTGATTACTTTGAAAAGAATCTTAACATGTACCGGTGAATAACAAAAGTTCTAAAAACATCCAACTCCTGATAGAAAAACAGCATGTGTAAGGAGATTGTATTTGGAGATATAATCTCCCTAGTTTGCCAGCTACATATGCCAGATCACTGAGGATGTCATGGTCATTTACATAGTGAAGTTGCCTTAAAAAAATCTACTGAGACCAGCATACATGGAAAATAGCAAAAGCTGCAATGTGGCCCAGCAAGACCTGTCTTCTCATCTGGTTCTTCCTGTTTTCACTACGTTTTTATGTACAACTCCCATTGATGTAACTGGCCAATTGCCAGATACCCTACATGGATCTACTCCTTCTAGTAAAGAATCTTGGTAGGAAGATACAAGGAAGATCTTTAGACAATAGGCCTGAGGTAGCCGCTCATGGGTGCAATGCGCTGTCACATCTGAATGTTTTCAGATTTTTCTGTTTCACCATGCACAGCTGTAGGGGTGAAGATCATTTAGCTTCACATTTGAATTCAGCAGGGGTTGTAGGTGTTCAACACTGGTAGATATTAATTCACTTCAGCAGTAATTTAGGTCCCTTCTGTTTGTTTGCTGCTGAACAATGGTATGAAATTGTTGAGCACCACTGACACTACGGCATTTGATACAAGAGCATGTACCTCCCCAACTAATGAAAACAGAGGCTCAGATCCTCACAAACCCTCTGGTAATTTCATGCTGACAGTGTATAATGCAAAACACAGGGACCTAAACACTCCTCAAATGGAGATCCTGAGATTCTTACTTTTTTTTTTCACTGAAAATAGGAAAATACAGAAGAACAATGTGCAGCTAACAGCTGGCTAGGAGAATTGGGCTATTCTATATAGCATAGTATACTATATTTTATATATATATA
>VZRZ01007151.1:869481-1023638 GCA_013398175.1 Climacteris rufus | reverse complement strand
TATATATATATATATATTTCTCTACAAAATCTTCTGAATCTTACCTTTAAAAATACTGAAGCGGAAAACCTTGCTGAACTGATATCCAGATTTGTCAAATTTGGGACTGAGTGCTCTGATAGCCATTCTGCAGGCAGAAGCCCTGAAAAATTTCAGTGAGGAAATTAACGTCAATAGTTTGCAACAAGTTTTTCATCTAGGAAAGGGATTTTCCTTACATCACTTGAAGATCTGGAGCTGTGCTTCTACCCAAGGCCCTCAAGTGAGAGTAGATGAAATTTGCCACTTGCATGCTAGGTTCCTTCAGCACAGCATCAGCTAATGTCATCACTATTGGAAGACCTGGCTTTGTTTCCAGCAAAACCACTGCAGCTAACATTCGGACCCGAGGATGAATTTTGTGGCTCAGCAAAATCTCAAGGGTAATAGCCTGGACCTGAAAATAATAGACATATTCAGTTTTACTGTATGTTTGAACATTTTGCTAATAACCACCCAACACCAGTGAAGAATCTGTTTCATCAATAGTTTCATCAATCTGTTTCATCAATGATCTGTTTCATCAGTAAAAATATGTATTATTTAATTATTATGGCAGCACTGCTCCTGGTTTCATAGTCTGAGGGCTGGAAGGAGCATTATCACAATGTAGTCTGACTTTCTATACAATCAAAGCCAAGGAACGTCACTGGATAACTTCTACATCAAGTCTATTAACACCAGTCTTGAGCTATCCCACTCTTGATAACAGAGATTTCATGAACCCATTACACACCAGAGAAGTAATTTCAGTGATCACTTATGCTTACCCATAAAGGCATGACTTACTTCTAATAATTTGGTCTTCTGGGGCACTTTCTACTAAACAGTAAAATAAAACAAACAAACCCCAATTTATTACCAAAAATCTCTGACACATAGGCAGCTTAAACCAAAATTTTATGCAATAAATGTAATTTCCTCAGTACTACTGGACTGATGTGTTTACCTCAGCTATATTCAGTACCGTAAATGAATTTTGTACTGGAATCTTTGCAGTTTCCATGAGCGGCACTGAAGCCTTTGGCCCTAACTTTAAAATGGATGTGATGTGACACTGTTCTGGCAAATCCTCTGCACAGTCCTGTCCTGCCTGGGAAAGCACACATCTGTGCACTGTAATGAAGAATGCAGAAAACTTCAGCAAATTTTGGAAAGAACCTGATTGGTTTTATTAATTTGAATATGTTGATTATCAAATAACAATGCAAAAGAGGTGAGAGCGATGCAGTAGCCTCTTTCTAAATGCAAATGCATTTTCAAATTAAAAAATAAAAAAGGCCAAAAAGAAAGTATATTTAAGGTAAATATGGGTGTGTACCTAGCTGCCAACTAGGCATGAAACTCTTTTTTGGAAAATGAAAAGGTGGTCACAATCATTAGCTCGCTCCACATCAATGTTCTCTGAAGAAAATGCATAGAAAACAAAAATAGACTGATCTGTGGCACATGTGGTAAGCCAGGCCAAAGAGCAATCAAAGATGCAGTGTTGTTTTCAAATACAGAATTGGGTTTTTTTCTTCCCCAGCAAATACTTTAACTCCTACCCTTGTTATTCTCTCCTCCCTCCCTGCTTTACCCCATCCAGCTCCTGCACTCTACTAAATTGTTTCTTTATTCTTTTGCTTAAAAGCATACCCTGGCACACTATTGTCTGCAGATCAATATGTGCACTCAAACTGGGCATCACATGCTAAAAATGAGTATAATGGAAATACTGATACAGATTAGTAGGCAAATAGCTAATGAAAGCTTTTATTTTGTTTTTCATATTAAGAATTGACTTATATAAAACAAAAAATTTCAACATCAGAAAAAAATTTCTTGAAAATCTTGAAAACGTTTCCTTCTGGAAGCAGATTGCTTTAAGGTGAATGATTGTAAAGTGATGTCTGTGGTAGATGAGAGTATGCTGGTGTAGCCACTGTATGTGAGATCTAATAATTATCTCAGCCAGGGACAAAAGTCATATTTAGTAAATGCTCTGTTTATGACTTAAACCCCCACAATGTCTGTAAATTTGTAATGAGGATGCAAACCCCTAGTATCTATTTACAATAAAATCTGGTCTTGAAATACGATTAGATATGACACTCAGTATTAAATGTCAATTCTCTTGTTTTGTGGTTCTCTCGCATACCAAAGGTGAAGTAGTACTAAACACATTTAGGTCAATAATTTAGTTTTCTGCCTAATGTCCTTGGAAACTAAATGTTTGCAATTGAGATACTGATTTGTCTTCAACAACAATGAATGTATCCTTTTAATGGGATTTTTGTTGCAGTCTGATATACTGGAGGTTAATGTTAAAACAAATCAGACATTCCAACTAAGGAATGGCTAAGTATTTTTAAAAAATAAATTAAGCCATATTTGAAAAAAATATGTTTCCCCTCACACCCATTATCTATTAGCAGCCTTGTAAGTGCAAGTCACAAGTGCAAAGGAGGCAACTTTATTTCCTTACCATTTTTGGGTCTTTCAGGCCTATGTTTCTCAGGGCCATCACAGCAGTTGCATGGACTCTGAGTGGCAAATCTGAGGCACCAGCTGCATATCCTGGCAAAAACTTCTTGATATGCTTGATGCTGGCCGGATGCCCTACATTCCCAAGGGCTTTCAAAGCCAGGGAAATTTCTTCTGTGCTAGACTTGCTCAATGCCTCTCCTGCAAAGCCATGAAGAAGCTGAAAAAAGAAAACAAATTTGTTGAGTTCAATTCCAACTCTTATCTATATTCCATCCCCCAGCCTATTCTGGAGTTTGACTTCCATAATTTCAGTTTGTTCAATTCATTTATTTTTAATATTTTCAAATTCATTTTTGTCCTCATGAATAGAACATTTTATTCATAGAACAAGTATACCGAGAAAGCTGCAACAAATAGCTTCTTCATCATTATACCCTTAAATTATCAAGTAAGATTTTTAAAGGAAAAAATAATGGCTAGGACCTGGCTTCCACTCCCTTTCAGGGTGAGTTGGGAACCCTGAAATAACACTGCTTGAATATGTCTGTCTCATGTTTGAAGGCAGGTGCAAAAATACAGATACAGTTAAACCTTCAAACCCTTAAATAAAATTTGAAATGATATGGCTAGTGGTTGTGACCTTAACCAGTGATGACAGCTTCTTTTTAGTGTCTATTAATAGATGGAAAATGAGATCATTACCAAAAAATCAGGTCATTTTACAGCCTTCATTGTAAGCAACTGGATCACGCTTTCGTTAGTGTGGCAAGATTAGAAGTAGTTGTCTGAAGGCTGAATAAGAGAAAAGAACTAAATCCTAATAGATAACTGTTTTCAATGCTAACAAATGGCTCTAAAAAAGAAACAGATATGTTACAGAATAATTTGAATACACTTTCTGTACTTTAGAATAACATATTTAAAATCCCTTGATGGTGCAGAAACAGTCTACTTGATATTGCTAATCAAATGAAGGGACATGTGAAATACATTGAAAAAGCCTATACAATCATTTGCTTTGGGGAAAAAAAAAATCATTCTCTGACAGAGGATTTCTCAGATTTAATTAGCTTGAAAGGATTGGTGGCAATTGTAACACAGGAGACACATGTAGGAATGTTGGCCATGTCTATGTACTATAGGAAAAGAAGTCATGTTGCACACAGTGTGTCTGGAACACCCTGCTCTTGCTGGGGACAGTGAACTGACTAGTGCCACAGACTGAACACACCTATGTCTCTTTCCCTCTCAGTTACTGGCCAAGTGGCTGGCCTCTGTAAATCATGACATGCACCTTTAGAATTGGGAAATGCTTTTTAATGACTACTGAAATTGTTTTGAGGCCTGCTGATTGAAAGCAGTGGAGATCAGGGAGAATATTACTATTATAAAAAGCTTATAGCCTGTGTTGATGACTGGGCTCTGCTTCTGGCTGGAATATATGAATTCAGGCAAAAACCTGGGCTTTTGTGTCACTTAGTTAATTTAAAAGTATAGATAATGCCTATATTTAAAGTATTTTCAAGGAATGTCATGGGACTTCATTAATAATTGGCAATAAAGCACTCAGAGAAACTCAGATAGAAAGTGCTATGAATTGTATGCTTCTTCCTCTCACTCTCTTTTGTGTGCTAATGTAAAGATAAAAACTCTGTATTTAACCAACTGGGGTTCCTTTCCCCAAAGGAAACACTGTAATGAAGTGAAATGCAGCTTTCTGAATAATGAAGAAAGAACTCAAGGCTTAATTTTTCTTTTAAATGATAAATAACAATGTGATTACCTGGAGACATTCGGAGCAGGAGTCTGATGAGGAGCACTGTTTGTGGCACAGTGACGCATAGCTGAGATGGCAAACCTTCCCAAGCACAGAGCTTGAGCGTGGGCAGTGCTTTTTTACAACGAGCTGGGGAGAAAGCAGTTGTTTGTTACCACCATTAATGAAGAGAAACATTATTAAAAACTATGTTTCTGCCCAATGCAAGACAAAACCAGGCTTTTGATATTTTTGTGTT
Source organism: Climacteris rufus (assembly GCA_013398175.1). Lineage (NCBI taxonomy): Eukaryota > Metazoa > Chordata > Aves > Passeriformes > Climacteridae > Climacteris > Climacteris rufus. The sequence goes on along the minus strand of VZRZ01007151.1, from coordinate 1,019,115 downwards.
GATGGATTTTCGGTTAATCACTGGATAGTAATGTATTTGACAATGCAATTGTAAAGTAATTCCAAGTAACATCTGGAAGGCAGATCTGTTGCTTTTATAGTGTTTCAGATTTAAATTTGGCATAGTCTATAATCCAAAGGGAAGAAATCACCCAGTTATGGAGTGGAAAAATGCACATTGCTGAAGAAACTTTAATCATATTTTATGATCTCGTCAGCTATAGGTACAAAAACTTGAGATTTGCTGTGAATGGGCCTCAGTACTTGGGGCAGACAGGAATATTTTGTATAAATCTAGGAGCTGACAGGAGTCATCAGCCCACTGCTTTCTTGTGTGGGAAGCAGAGCATCACCACACAGTAACAACTGAGCTGTCACAGCTTTCACTGAGGGCAAAACTGTGTCTGAGGTTCATTGTCTCTACCTACGGCAGGCAGAGATAAGTTCTTGCATCTGAGACTAGGATGAAACCCTGCAGATATAGAGAAAATTGTAAAAATAATTAGATTTTCTCTGACATGGCCTTCATATTGACGTAATTCTCTTGATTTTGACAGATCTTCTCAAATTCATACACATTCTTCTAGGCCAATCAAGACAAATACATGGATATAACTAATATATTTTTCTTGCTCCCTTGCCTTTGTAGACAGTCAGTTAGAGATCTAATCTGATGTAACTATAAAGTACATTTGGAAAAAGGGAGAGTAGTAATCACTGTTTGCAGCAATAACCTCTGTCCCAGAGGGGTATTTTACTCTTTCTTTCCTGTTTCATTCTGGACTCATTTTTGCCCTTTTGATTTCCATTCTCCTCCCCTTAAGACAGTCAGGAAACAAAGTCCTTTCAACCTCACTAGAGGATATAAAACCTTTATATTTTCAAAGCATTTACTATCTTGTCAAAGGAATAAATATAACAGATGCTAGAATCAGCAAAGAGCGATGTGAGAGTGTTTAGAGAGTCCTACTGTTGCTTCCTCCATCACGTCCTGAGTTGGAGGGCTTGAATGCAGAGCCACAAGCACTGTCTGAGTCACTTCCCAGCTGGTGAGCTCCTGCCTTTCCATTTTATGCCGCAGGAACCTGAGTGCACGGTGACTGGCAACTGCAGGAATTATATCCAAAATGTAGCGCCTGTAATAGCAAAGGCAAGGAGCGTTTTCCAGATCTGCTTCTGAACATAGGCATTCCAGAGGGTCTCCAACAGAGTTAATCAGTGGAAGAAGCACCGCCTTTACTGTCTGTACCTGTACGCTGGCCGACTGGAGAACTGCTTCCACACCGACTCGTAATTCTCCTCATTTGCTGCACGGAAGAGGTGCATAAGCTTGAGGACTTTTGCTGGTGCATCACTGGGAAGCTGGTCAGAGGTGGCCTCTATTAATTCTTGCAGGCTTTCCTCTATCTGCAGAAAGATAAAAATTCAGGAAACTCACATGCATTGTTTCCCACATGCACAGATTTAATCACCAACAAACAATCTGTCCAGTGGCTGAACTTTACCTGGCTTTCCACATCTTTTATATTGAATAAGTGGACAGGAAGCTGGAACAATTCACTGCCAAACTCATACCGAAGGGACCCACGATTCTGGTACTCCTTTGGTGGGACCTCTGCCCTCTGCTTCTGCACATCAGTCAAAGCAAGTTTCTGCCTGGAATGGAGAACCCCAGGAACAAAATATCACAAGATGCAGGGTACAAATTAAAAAGAAAACAGTAATTCTGCCTCCACACATTGCAATGCAACTACAATTGTTTCAAAAAGGGTTTGCTATTGAGGGCAAAGATATTTACGGATATGCATTTGGGCATGATGCTCAGAACCATACTCTAGAAGGTGTGCACTTGCACAACAGGGCTCGACCAGAGCCAGCCTTTGCCCTCCTTTGGTAGTAACCTGGCTTGAGAATTTATGGAAGAAGAGGGAGGTGAGGAGTTGTGGTCTGAACATCACAAGAAGGGTCTGTTGTGTCTTCAGGTGTAAAGTAAGGATTGTATAAAAACACAGACAGGAAAATTGTTCGGAAATTATAATTTAACTTAAATATTTTCAAAAGTTCATAAAAGCTATTATGTGTCTGTATCTCCTGGAAGCTTCAAATGAAGTTGAAAGTTTTTAGATACAGTAAGAAATGATACAATCTTTTTACTTGCACTATTACAATTCCCTCCCTGTTTTGTCTGGTAAGCTGGATATCCTGGGCAGTAAAAAATAAGGTTCTCATGAAACCTTAAATTGGATTCACCAAACAAAAAGGGCCACATAAATTCAGGATTGGCTTTGGAAAACCTTTGGAAAACTTTTCAAGAAGCAAAAAACTTTAGTTGTTTGTTATTAAAAATAATTCCAATGAGAGACTGTCTTTGTAAATATTTGCTATCTTTTTACACTTTCAGCTAAAGAGATGCAACCTATCCTACCAATTATGTTTAAAATGGATAATTTAGGACACTATAATAAAGTTAGGCATTTGTAGTGAACACTTGAAAACATTCCAAAAGCAGTATTGCTGTACTACGCAGTATCTCAAAATCTCTGTATAAAATTGATGTGTTTATTTTTGAATCTCTATGATCTTCTGTAACATTTTTATTCACTCCTTCCATATGGATTGCACAGAACTGTTGCAGAAAAATAGCATATAGCTGCTTTACAGACAAGCACTGGAATTTAAATACATATCGCTACAGAATCAGCAGAGATTTTTTTCTCTCTTGAAATTTTATACAATATTATTGAAAGGGCATTCAGGTCAGAAAGTACAACATCAGGTACACTTGGGCAGTTTTAACTCCATCTTCCAAATCATGGTGAATCTATTAAGTGTTCATCTTTGTTGTTTTGGGAAGACATATATCTGCCTAGAATAGACGGAAAAATGTTATACTCCAAATGGAAGAGTAAATGAATGCTAAAGATAGGATTAAAATGGTAAAACAATTGTAAAACCTCTTTTGGCATTGAAAGGAGCTGCAAGAGTCTTATGCTGAACAGGTCTTAAAACAACTCCAGGTGCTTTAAGTCCTTGATAGATTTTTTTTTTTTTTTGACAAAGAGTGCATTGTAGAAATAACTTCTGAAAACTTGAAGGAGATATTCACATCTTCCCAGCTATCTTATATTTGTGCCCTTCTGCTGGGTAATGCTAAAAATCCAGAGAAAATGGGAAATGAAAAGGTACTACCCTTCTGAGAGCAGAGGAAGAACATCTTCCTTACAGAAGAAAATTTCTGCAGGCTGCAGAGGGACAGTGTAAAACATCATAAGTCTATGGTCTCCAGGCTAATGCTGACTCACAACAATTTGATAAAAGCACTGCAGTTGTGTCTATCTACACCTTGATTTCATAAGATAGTAAAGCAAATTTCACCTTTACTGTTCTGTTTGGTTTTTTTTTTGGTTAGCCAAATTGAAAAAGTTCATTATATAAATGAAGTTAATCAGTGAGTTACTACATGTAATTTCTGATGTTGCAGTTTCCAAAACTGTATATTATACCAATAGATTCTGGCAGAACTAATGGAGCAATGCAAGACTACAGCAGCTGTAGAGTGGGATTGAGGTACAACTTCTGCATGGTGACCTTTAACACAAAAAGCCTCTCCCTTCAGTAGGGCACTCCTATATACAGAGTCCATAATTAAACAGGTAACTAAAAAGTTTTTCAACAGATAATTTTGATAGATGAAAATATTTTCAAATACTGAAAGATTGTGTGCTTGAGCTAATAATGAGCAGGGACAAAATTCTTAGACAACCATATTCTTGTTTTGACCCAAACTTGTTTAAGAAATAGACAAAATTTACTGTGGAAAAAGCGAATTCATTTTACATGTGTTGTGCCCAATTGTTTTGCAATAAAACCCAATTTCCTATCAAGAAACAGTTTTGATGGGAGATTTGCAAGCAGTCCATGATATTTAGGAATCCAAAGTCCTATTTAAGTTTCTTGTGAACTAGTCTCCAAGGAACTCTTACTGCATTATTATTTTCCAGGGAACTCTCTTTCCTGAGTAACTGTTTTTCAAAGTATTTTACTTCAAAAATATTAGTTCACAATTTCTTGGATGGAATTACATTTGTTTTGGCTTTTATGACATAAATCAAAGATCCCTGAGAAATAAAATAGTCAAACCCTGCCAAGTTTAGCTAACAAAGTTTGGATAGTGATGTGCATGTTTCAGATTTACAACTAACAATGAAGGTTGTTTTTATGAGCTGTTTGGGATTTTATGTAATTAAATACAGGCAAACAATAGGCTGTGGAAGTAAAGGATTTATTTCACTTATGGAGTTTAACTCAGATTACTGGGTTGCTGAATTAAAGGAATTTCTACTGTACCTTGCTTCTACTATAGCATTTCCTCCTGTTATCTCGTTGAAGGGTGAAAACTGGTGGATTTCCTCAACATCAGCTTGTGTGATTACAGCTTCACTACGTGTATATTTAATTTTGTAATTGTAAGTAGCAGTTGCCTGGGAATTCTTGTTTCGCTTTATAATACAAAAAACCAAAGAAACAAAGAAAATAAAAAGTCATTGAACTTCTAAATTCTGTGACTAGAAGCTTTTACATCACCCACTTCAACACACTTATTTTCCAGGACTGTTTTGTTCATTGGCCATGAGAGCAATCAATGTGAATTCTGTGCACTCACTTCCATGGGAGAGGTCAGGCACACTGCCTGCCTCCATTATTTTTACTGCTAAGAAATGTTAGCTGTTTTTTCCTTTTCTCAAATATAAGTAATTGGTCATTCCCTTGAGAAGGAGACATTTTCTGAGGAGACTAGCTGTTTAAACCATGCAATTTTTTATTACAATGACAGGATTGTAATAAAATGCAGCAGTACCTGTCTTGAATAGCAGAAAATGGACATTGTGACTATCTTGTTTACTCAACAGAGTAGGTGAATTAACTCATGCTGATAATTAATGGTTTCCAAGCCAGCTAGTTTGAGCTAGTTCGAGTGTACTTGCAGTACAAAATAGTGTGCAGCACAGACCTCTGCTTCGCTGTGGCTGATTTTCATACAGAAAGAAAATATTGACAACTGGATACAGCAGATTTGACTCTTTTATGCTTAGTATTTCAAATCAAGAGATTATGTGGATACCAAATGTTGTTCTGCATAAGAATATAAAATACATATACATAATACCACTCTGATTTACCTGCTGACAGGTCTTGCATGGATGAGTGTATGCTGAACTTGTGATAATTTGAACTTTCTCTTCACAGCTGTTCAGGTCCTTGGATTTGGTCACATAGACTAGGTTTGCTCTCTTGTTTTCCTGAATTGCATATGTTGTGTTACAAATACCTCCAATCCCAGCCTGGCAAAAATGAGAAAAGGATCAGAGAAGTTCACTTTTATGCAAAGCTTCAATTCACCACATGAAACTTCCTGTTTAATTATGTATTCTCAAAATTACCAATGGAAATGAATGCTTTTTTCCCATTATACTCTCCAGAAGCAAAATCGTAATGATCATTGCTTCAATCTCTTTTTCAGATATACAGGTTTCCAGTAAGCCAAATCAGAGTTTCACTGAGAGAACAAAAATGCCCTAAAGTTTCAGTTGGAGCCTCTGGAAAGGGGAGTTACAATTTTCAATTAGAGCTGTTGATTATGAAATATGATTTGAGGAAAATTAATAAAAAGTGTCAAAATAATTTGATCAGTCGGAATGAAATCTCAACAGCAAATTATTTCAAGGTTGGAGATGACATTCAGGCCTTAAAACTTGCTTTTACAGACAGCTTATAAATGCCTATAGAACTGACCTTGCAATATCAGATGATCTGTCAAAATATGAACAGCAATAATTAAAAAGAATTTTAGGATAACAGTGTTTGGATTGTGGGATTTCTTGAGTTCACAGTTTTAGCTCAGGTCTTCAATAATATTTTGGTCATATACATTTATAAGAGCTTTTAAATCTCCTCAGTCAGTGAGATTTTAGTAGAGGAAAAATATTGGATTGCATTTTAGGAGGAAGAGTTATTTTCAAGATTTTTTTTTATTGTTAACGATAGCATAGCTAGTGCAAAGACCAGCTCTGGGCTATGTGAGAGCAGTGAAATGGCCATGTGGTGGTTAGGAGGCAAGACGTACCCACTTCATCTTCAGCTTAACAGAATTCCTGGAGACACTGTATCTTTGGTAAAGGATAGAAATAGGAATTGCCCAAACTTTCTGAAAGACTTGTACTCTGCAAATACAGATGTGGGGCTCCTCTGCAGACTACAGGGTACGGTAGAGACTTCCAGACCTTAATTGGGAACGTGCAACCCAGAGAGTCCAGTGGGATGAAGTAGAGTCCTGTCTAGCTGGACTTTCTGGCTGTATACAGTTTCTGCCTAGCTCAGATACCCTTACCCTGCACTACCAGGATGGGATGTAGACTTTCCCAGGTTAGTCCTTTAAACCTCTCTGCAGCTCAGATTTTGGGACTAATAAAGCTTATCTTCCTTTGCAGAGTCACTTTAGACTGTCAAGCAAGGGTGCCAAAGCTCATTAATCAGTTGCTGTCTGAGAAAAGTAAAGAAAACTTGGAAATTATTCTAGGAGGTGAAGTCACATTTATTGCCTAGCAGTCAGAGTAGAACATATTGCTAACTGAATTAGAAAGAATTAAGATGTGAAATTAGAAATGAGAAAATAGTGCTGCAGAATATCCAACAACACCACCCGGATTTTTATGTGAAACAAGCAGTGTGAAAAATATTAAACCATATAGTTCCTTTCCCAGAAACAACTCTACTTACATGAAAATAAATTTAAAAAATTAGAGATACCTTGGTCTACATTTTCAATAAAAATAACATGAAAGTATAATAATTTCAAGGTTTTTGCTGATCTTGGAATTGAATGTAGTCTAATCAATGCAAATATGGTTTCACAGAAAACTAAACACATTGTATTTTCTGTGGTGAAAAGTAATATCAGATGATTGACCTTGACTAATATATTAAAACTTGAAAAACACTGGAAATTCCAACAGAGCATCAACTGCAACTGTCAAAGCTGTTACAGTAATGTCATGACATATATACTATTTTCTTCCTAAAAAAGGAGCTAGAAGAGATTAAAGTATATATGATTGGTTAAAAAAGTCAAATTACTGTTATTTTAGCTTTAATATTAAGATGTATTGTTAAGCTTGTTTTATACATATTTTATGTAGGCTTCAGCTTTCACAGTTTACTTTCTCTAGAATCACAATCCAGATTTTTAAGTGTTTAATACTGCAATTGCATTTTCTGAAATATTTTCATCAACCAGTTTAAAACCTGTTCTTCTATTGTCCTGTTTAGCTACATCTCCATCAAACATTGTCCCACAATAACAATTCAATCACGATTTCCCAAGCTTAGCTGTTTCTTGTTAGTGAAATTTATGTCAAGGGTGGATTCAGAAAATGCGATATAAGAACCTGAAGTGAACATTTATTTACTTACAAAGCCGCCACAATGGCTAAACCCAAAAGCTCACCTCCTGTAAACTGTATGAATGCTGCATCTTCTTTATGCTCAGCTCCAGCACGTTCATAATCCCTCTGTAGATGTTCAGACCATCATCTGAGACAGAATTGGGAGCCATAATGTTCCCAACGTGGCCATTGCTGTACTCAAACTTGATGGGGTTACTGAGCTGCCCAGTTAGGACCTGGGTCAGTTTGAGTGATCGGGAGAATGAGCTTGTGGGCCAGACACCATTGTACTCTGCAGCTTCGATTGAGTGAATCTAGGACAAAGGGAGAATAGAATTCATCTATAATTTTTTTACATTTAACTTTTTTTTTCAATCCACATAAGCATCTACAGCTTTAATCACACCAAAAATACACTTTTAAGCAATGCAAAGCCTCTTCAAAGGGAAAATTTAGAAGCTGTAATTTAGCATAACTAGCATTGATACACATATTTCCATATATAAAAGGAAAGAGAACAATGCAAATGACTGTGATATTTCCACAGCCACTGCATTCTGTTCTGTTTCATAGACAATCCATATTGCTAAAGGTTGACTGGTATGAAGAAATGAGCCAGAGAAGAGCCACATGAAACAGGTTGCTACTCAAAAGTGGTATGGAAGATCTGCACCAAATTGTGGGAGAAAGTTAATGTTGCATAAAGCATCATTAACTCCTGCTGTGAACTCTGTCGTTTCCCTCACTGGGGTCACAGAGCACCAGCAGCAGTCTGAAACTAATAAACACATGGCCTCTGGACCAGCCAGACAGTCAGAATTAGTTTGAGCAGTGGACAGCAGATTACAGAAATTGTCCTTCCCTACATGTGTTGCTGTGGAACTGTAGGCTGAGGCACTGGCACCAACCCCACTCTGCACTTCACGCTCCAACCTCAATCTGGAGCATATCCAAACAAGTAGAAAGTTGTGTTAAACTATGCATAACTTGAATAATTCCTACCCCATGGGAACAGGCATGTTTAGCTTAGCTTCCCAGAGAACTCTTCCCTTCTATATATTTTGACAATTTAAAGAGACTTTTCTCTGACACCTCAGGCTGACGATGTGATGCAAGACACAGATTAATTTCTCAAAAAGCCACACAAACTAAATCCTCATACAGCAAATCGCTGGAGACTGTACTTTCATATTTATTTTTGTTATTGTTGGTGGAGATCACTGCCAACCCCAGTAACTGAAGCTTACAGGGAAGGCTGTTACAGAGCAAATCCCTCATGCTGCCTCTTGGACATGCTTCTGGCATATTGCATACAGGCAGGTTTGGGATTGCTCTGCAGGGTCAGGGCGAGGTAGTTTTCCCCAGCCCTCGGGGCCCAGTCGGGACTTAGGCTGTCTGCTTGGTTTTGAACACAGCTGGCAATTCTTACTTGTAGGTTTGTGATGAAAAAATTGTCATCTGGAAACTGCCCAGGGAACACAGCTTTCTGTTTGGGCTGAATGTGAACTAGTAGGCTACAGATGAAAGCTTAATTCCCTGAACCATCCCTCCAAACTGTCTAATTTAAATCTAACAGCAGCAAAATAAACTTTTCCCAGAGAAGAAGAGAATAAATGTACCATTACCTTTAGCTTAGAACTTACCCCAAAAGTTGTTATTTTTTTTTTCTGTTCTCTTTTTCTTGCCTGAAATGATTTCTGCATTTATTTCTGAAATGGAAACTTTTTATAAATGCACTAGGGCCAGTGAAATTGTGCTGAAAGATTTTAGGGAACAAGAGTCAATTTTGACACACCCTGGCACACCAAGAACTGTTTAGACAGGAGTGAGGGAGCATCTGGGATAGGGACAAGACTACTTCTGCCTCTTTTCTTACAGGGAAGCTTTCTACTCCCCACTGCAGATGTGTGGCTTATATTTTAGGAAAAGAAAAGCAGTGTTTCCCATCTAGATCTGTTATAACTTGAACTTACAAAAATACCTAGTAACAGCAGGCTAATTCAGGCTGGAAGGCTACAGCATTTACAAGCATTTATCAGACAGTCACCAGTCTTCTTAATCTGCAGTTTTCAATTTGCCAAATTAAAGCTTTGAAAAGGATCATTTTTCTTCCCCATATACAGAAGACTAAGTCGAGTTTGTGTAAAGCAATTGAGGTGTGCATTTCTATACACTCATTATAAGCAGGTACAGGGTCCTGTTAGGGGCAAAAATGTTTTTCACACAATCAAAACTCTCAGTAATTACTCAGCATGCAGTAAAAATATACAATTCAGGATGACAAAGAACATCACTTGTCACCCTTCAGAAAAAGAAGATACTAGATGACATTACTTATGCTAAATATTGAATCACATGCAACTACTGTTGCATGTTTTATTGCCTTTTGTCTGCTGGTTATGAAATCAGTTGATTAAATAATTCCAGGTTGTACAGTTTGGAACAATTGGATTGATCCAGTAATAAATTATTGTGCATTTCAAATTACATTCCATTGTCTCCCTGACCACAAAGCTGAAGAAATCCTTCAAGCCCAAGGCTGGCTTGAGCTGAGAATTACCTGGCAAAGTGCAAATAGAATTTAGGGCACTGCATAAAAAATAACGGTGTTAGTTAAATTATCCCTGACTAAGCACAACACACAATGAAAGCTAATGACTTCACAAAAGCTTAAAACAGAGGCTAAGTATGATGAGAATTTTACTTTTCAAATTGAATACATTTTCTTACCCTAATAAGACAAAGTTTTGGCCCAATACCACTAATTTCCACTTTACTTTTTATTCTTATTCCAGCTCTTGCAAGTCCTTTCTCTGGAAGTCCACTGAGAAGCGTGATTTCATAATTAAATGTATAAACCTTGTTTTCACTGAAATGGGGCTCTGCAAAGAAATGGTTTCCATAAAATATTATACAGAATGTACAGAATATATTAAAGTACTTGTATTAGATTATATGGAACAAAAAAAAGAATATTTTTTTCATTTTTCCAGTGCACCTGAACAAAATTAGCTGTTGTAAAGCTATATTAAACATTGGTATACTTTTCAGATTCTATTTTTAATTTCATTCATTATAATTATATTAGTAGATAGGAAAATGACTTACGGTAATTAAGATGCTGGCTCCCTGAAAGAGAAGAAAAAAAAGAATAATTAAATGACAAACAAATATACCAACCCAAAAATATTAACATATTTTAGTATAAGAGGCTATATCTCATCCTGTACGTATAGCATCACCCTTTATAATTAACTTTCTTGCTTCTGTTTCAGCACCAGCCAAATGCCCTTTTCCCCCCTAAACAACAAAAAAAGTAATAAAATATGTTATTTATAACACGTTAAAGTTCATGTTTGTGAGTGAACTATACTTAGATTCTGAAATTTTTCCTGAATATAAAATTTTAAATTCATCAAAGCAGATAAGTTAGTTACTTACCCACCAGGGTTAAAACCAGGGCTGATATTAAGCGCCTCATGATGGAAATAAAGGTGAATGTGATGGGCTTCTCTTTTATAAAGGCATGTGATATCACATGTTTCTCTTGGCATGTTAGTTTGACAAATAAGTGTATTCTAGAATGCATATTGATCAATCAAAAAATAAACATTTCTGAGGTCATGAATGCTGACAACTTCAGATCACCTCATGATTTCAACTACCTTACTTTCTATGTAGTTCAGCATGTTTGTGAGTTCTGTGAAATTCAGCAGCATATCTTGACAGGTTTGTGCTGAAAAAGAGATTTAATTTAGTTTTCAAAATATCTTGCTATTTTTCCCCATTTTTCGACACTGTATTTATATACTATAATAATAACTAAAATTTAAATTACGCAAATGTAGTTCCTCCATCGTAACTGAAATGGTTTAGCTTTTCTCCAGTCATGTCTTCAACCTCCTGATATTTTACTCTTCATAAGGGCCATTGCTTTGGAGATAAACCTTGCTCACATTGAAACTTTCCTTTAGTGGAGAATTGGTAATGGTTTTATAGATTTAGGCTTGAGGCACCTTACAGCTCATAGGCATCCAATGAGAAATTGCCTTTCCATGGTATCTACACATCTGTCTCTGCAAGCATATTTTGTTACCCACACCTGGGAAGACAAACCTTTTCAGTATGACCATCACATTAGCTTCTGGCTAACAGTGAAAGCGTATACTATGAAAACAAGAGGGAAATTAATCTTGTTGTTCATAAGAAGAATCTAATAAAAAGTGAATTACATTTCCAGAAGGACCTGAGTGAATTGGGAGCTTCTCAACTGGGTTCTCACAGGGTTTTTACTGCTGCCACTCTTGGGGAAACACATCTAGAATTTCCCACTTGTAGCAATAACATTTAGAGCAATCCTTAGCAAAACTATGTCAGGAGGGAGTTTGCTCCCTAACTTCAGTTATACATACTTTTTGCAAGTGTTTAACATTTACTTTGAATTTAATCTTGTCTTTTGGTTAAATGATAAATTAAATATCATGTAAAAAACCACCTGCGTACAAAGGTTACTGAGGGGGCAAGAAGGAGAGCTCAGGAATGTATAGGCTGTGAAAGGTGCAACACCCTTGCAGGTACTGCACTTAGGCAGACAGATTTTATCCTCCAAGAGGAGAACAGGGCTTTCCCTGCTGATGTTATTCATCAGGGAGGAGAAGGGTGAAACCAGAGCAGAGGTCCTGAGGTCTTCACCATCAGGCCTGAAGATGCATTTACTGCAGGCCCAACCAAAGAGTTCTTTACATGATTACTCCATTTACTTGGAGTGATGCCACCTGACTGAGGAATAGTGGCATTCATTATTGTGGTGCCAGGGCACCCGAACTGGAGCCAGGGATGCAGCTGCATGGTTCCTCTGCTCCATCATTGCTCCACCAGGAGTCAAATGAAGGCTGCCTCACTTGGCCTCCTTCGCTACTAAGACCTCCTGAAATCTTGAGGATTTTAATATTGCAGCTTTCCTGCATGAAGGGATGGATACAGAATTGAATGTGTAGTCAAACCTTTCCTGAAATGAAATCTGTCTAGTAAAGTATTTCAATATATGGTAGATATATGAACCATTACAAGAGATTAATAATTGCGTTGTTGGTTTAGTGTGGGCTCAGATGGTGAAAAATTAAGTGCACACAGATTTTCCTTGATGTTTTCTCCTAAGGTACTAAGTTCTGTGAGCTATGACAAGATACACCGTGTTTGTGAGCCCTGTGAAATTCAGCAGCACACCTTGGCACGTACGTGCTGTCAAATGTAGTCTGAAATTCCTTACAAACAGTCACATTTTCTGCAGCCAGAATGGAAGTAAATGCACAGCAGTAAAATAATTCTGTAAGTGGTAACATGCAAAACTCTCCTGCTCCGGTCATCCTGCTTTTATGAAACTGCTCATCAATGCTGCAGTTTGACCTCTGCAGTAATTTTGTGCTATCATGCTCAACTAGCTCCATTCCACAGGACAGAATATATAAGAAAAAAAGAACTATATATATATATATATATATGTATATAACTATATAATATATAACTATATATATAAGAAAAAGAACTATATGAGAGAAAAAATGTATTTAAACATTGTTATTAATAGCCTATTGAAATACCATGTGAGGGAAGCATACATATTAAAACAGAACGATAGCATTTTTTAAGTTTAATAAAAGGTTTTATAATTAAGATATAACATGAATAGATTTATTCTAAATGAGTACTGAAAATACTGCATTTCTTTTTTCTGATGAAGCACACTGATTCTAAACTTGCAATCAGCATGTACATACCTGATTGCCCAAATAACAGCTGTAAGAATTAAGATCGTGCAGGCTGCCATATTCTCTTCATCTGCAGCATGTACCTTCTCTTTTTAATAGCTCCTCTCTACCCAGGCTTGTTTTCTTGGGGGAGAAGGGAAAGTGATCTTGGAATTGTTGTACCCATTATTACTTTAAAGGAACAATGTAATAAATGCGGTAAGTGGAGAGGAGACGCAGCTAGGGTTTGAGGGTCACAGCACTGGCCTCTAATCCTTTCTTCAAAGTAGACACATCATTCCAGCTATTTCTGAGGGAATAAACAGGAGATCTATCACTTTAAGGAAATGGATAAAATGAGGAAAAGTAAGAGCCATACTTTTTAAAGGCAATCCAATTTTCCTTAAACATTCAACAGGTCATGATAGTGAGCAAGAAAATATATGAAAAATAAATAAACCACAAACAGGCCTTCCACAAAGAACTACCAAGTGCCTAATTTGTTTGCAGAAGAAGATTTAATGTGGGCATAGGTTATATACAAGCCTTTATATTTTCCTTTTTTTCTTCTTTTAGGCATAAACAATGAAGAAAAGGGATTGTTAAAAAGCAATGCTAAATATCTCGGGATGTTTTCTTTTAAGGCAGAAAATAGACAGTGTTGAGTGTTACAGAGAATGTGATGGCTGTATAAGGAGTGCAGTAAGATGAGGTAGACTACTTTGAATTTACAAGGCACTTGCACCATAAATGAAACATGAATACAGCCTAATTAACCTGATTAGAGCTATTGCTTCTACACAGCAATTGTCTTTACATAACACATTCTGCTTGAGTAACAGAGTCTTATTATCTGCTATTGTACTGCCACCGATAGCTCTGCACTCTCCTTGCTCTGTATTCACACTGCTGAATTATGGTGCAGGGATGCCATTTCCATCCTGCTAATGTACAGCCTAACGACAAAGCAGAGATTAGCCAAACAGCTCCCAAGCAACCATAGCAGGCTAAAATAGATATAATCAGTTGGTTAAGCAAAGTGATTTTCAGCATTCAGTTTTCCTCATTTCTAAAGATTTTTAAAAGAAAGCTTCACACCTATTTCATATTTAACATTCACTCCTTGAATTTTTTGCTCAAAACATTAAGCATTTGCTAGTGTGTCATAGCCTACAAGATAATGTTTGACATTCTCTCCAGAGACATTGTCTAATGAATAAGAATGTGTTCTAGGTTGGGCTAAATTGCCGTATGCTGATTCTAGTACATTCACAAAGGGATTTTGTTACATTAGATTGCTTTAAAAGGTGCTTTTTAGTTTTTTTACTTCCATTTCTTTTACTAGAAAGAAACCAGCAGGCCCAGTTCCCTGGTGTTATACCAGTTTGATGTTGGCATACCACCAATGGAGTGATAACTACGGCAATTGGATGCAAGGTATGAAAACTAAAACAGGCAGAAATGCTATTTATGTATTGTCTAGCTTTTGTTGTATGCACAGTTTGAAAGATACTGTTTGTCTAGATTTATAGAATAGCTGTAGAATTTTCTTTTGATAAGTTTGCTTTTTGCCAATATACGCTGTCAAGGTAAGACCACATCTTTGTGCATTTTCTGAAGTAGTTGGTGGGACGGTTCCTGATGCCTAGCATGCATTGCCTGTCATTTCTAGATAAATGAATGAAATTAAGGAGTGTAGAACCTAACTGACATTCTCAATCTTACAACAGATTGTTTTCATACAACTTAGTTTTACTAAGAAGCTCAAAGGTTTTTAATTTTATTCAAATATGGAAAACACATTCTGAAGCCTGACAGTCCACCACAGTCACTATCATCATTGGCTCATCAACCAGCATGCTGATTCAGTGGCTTCAGGATTTCCCCTTCCATTTCAGTACATACTATTTCCCAAGTCATTCAGTAGAGTTAAATGTTAGACAACTTGGCATCTGAGATTTGAGTCGTCATATTTGAGTACTGGTGGGTGTTTGCTATGTAATTCCATTGCACTAGAAGATAACTAATAAGTTTATCTTAACCCTTAGACTTCATGGCCACAGAGTGATTAGCTCCTGTGGTGTTGGTACTGATAGCAAATCAGGTAGCCCTGAAATGTAACCATTTCATGACTCTAGCTCAGACAATTTGGGGATGAAATGTTGATGGTACAGATAGCACACAGACCTCTGTGAACTGCGCTGACAGGCCTTGTTCTCTAGGCTGTGGTACTGTTTGTAATTGCATGCTTGGCTACAGGTGTTATGGCTGGTAACTTATCTGAACTTGTGTAATGTTTATTGTGATGAAGTATGACTGTATAAAATGTGGGCACTGCTGCAGGGAGATTAGGAGAACTCAGACCACCCCATGTGCCTCAGGATGGAAAGCAGGAAGAGGGAGGTTAAACAGACTTTTTCAGGACTCTTTAGCAGACTTTTTCAGGAGGCACTGTAAACACACAATGCCATTTCAGAAAACGACCCATAATCCTCTGTCATATTGTGTGAGGATGCCTTTCTATCCCTGAAGGAACATTGCCCAAGTCACCGGTGGAAGAATTTTAAAAATAGAGAAAATTCTGAAGGCTTTCTTTTTTCTACTTGGACATCAGTCCAAATGTATTAGGCTGCAAAACTTTAGATTCTCCTAAGCAAGGAATTTGGCTTATTGTTTTTTTTTTTCCCAAAGTATGGAGTTGTAAAAATATATAGTGATTTCTCAAAATTACTACTTATGTTGCGGTTCCTCCCAATATGTGCAAAATTTTTTACGAAGCAGGGGGAAAGCACTGACTTTTTTTTTCTTAGAAGTCAATATTCTCAGGTATAATGATGATTATTGTTTTGTTTCATGGACCTTCATCTCAGTAACTTATTCCTTTATATCACAGAACCACTGCAAGAACATGACGGGTCTGGATCATCTCTTTTTTGTGTCAGAGTAGCAGATAGGTTTATGGTGGAGGGGGAAGCTCAGTATGATCTTACTCTCAGTGCAGAATATATGAGGTGTGTGATACCTTAGTGTCACAGTACTAGGTCACTGTGACATTAGGTCATGAATCAGATAAGATAAGCAGGGTATTCTTCCTGAGGAAGGAGCAGATAATACCCAGCCAGTTCAAACAACAGACATCGACTTTACCCTCACAAAAAAAGGAAAAAAAAGGCAAAGTCACCTGCCAGTATTTAATACATGACTATGACTTCCAAAGTATAAAAGGCCTGATGGCATACAAAAAGGAACACCTTTGTTTTTAAGTTAGTGTGAAAGTTAGTTCAGCAATAAATTGAGCACTATGTTTCATTAATTTGTAAGAAAGTTGCTACATGGTTGTTCCCACTACAATATGTATTAATCATAATAATATTTTCTGTATAAGACAGTTATGGTTTAAAATATTAAATGGAGCACTGCTGTTCCTATCTGCTTATCAAGGACTGCAGCACTATGATTCAACATCACCCATAAACATAAGAGAGCAAACTAACGCTTGAACACACCTTTGGCTAAGACCATGAAGATTTAACTTAATTCCCCTAGTATAAGGAATGAAGGCTGAACAAACTTGTATATCTGAGAGAAGCGGGATCTGGATGGACATCCAGGCCTGCTGCGTTACACACTTACACAACTGCATCTTCTCCCACAATGTAGAAAATCTCATAAATGTTTGACTGGGAACAATTCTATGAACACTTATGATAAAGACTGTCTTTTCCTGCAAGAAGAACATATATCACTAAAATTCTGTTCTCCAGTGTGGTATGTGCAGCCTTAACGTGTAACTACTCAAATTCTATTTTCAAGACTTTTTTGATATAAATATAGGAAAAAGTTAAAGGCAGGCCCCTGCTCTCTACTCTCTCTACACTGCACTGAAGTTAATGGTGTCTGCTCACAGAGTGTAACTGGAGCTATATCTAGTGTATGCTGACACTAATTTGCTCTTTGAGAATTCACTGTAACTTCAGTGCAAACACTCAAGGAATAAAATAGTTCTCAGTATGAATAGGGCTTGAAAATCTTCTGTACCATAGGTACCTCTCAGAACACTAAAAACCTTCTATGAGACTTTATTTCAGAAACCATAATTTTTTTTAACTATTCAATTATTTTTTAATAATAATATCAAAATTAATTTCCTTTTGTTCATCGTAGAAGAAAACACTTAAAAGATTGTTATTTTCTTGGTTTTCAAAGGCAAATGACTGGGAAAGAACCTTCTGAATTTAATTTTCAAGGAATGAAAACACTGATCAACAAGCAGTGTTGATCTCAAAACTGAAATTTGACATAATCATCCATTTTTAAATTCTTCAGAGAAGGCAATGGAATGAAGCCATGGATATTTTCTGCAGAGTGGTTTTGCTGGCTTTCCTTTCCCCTCTGACAATTTAGTTGTAATTCATTCACTAGCTGAATTTCTTCTAGAATCAACTGATGCAGCTCAGTCAAATTACATAGAATTGGGTCAGTTTACTCCAGGTGTGTATTTAGTATTTTACAGTTTTTAACATGGGAAGATGTTGGTTGATGCTAACCTCTTGTTTTCTAGAGACTTTCTAACAGCCAACTAAGTTCCCTTGAACTGATTATTAATGTATAAACCCTCTAATTCAGGACTTATACTGCAAAATGCAAAGAACCATATGTACTATGTACCAAACGATTCAAGAATTCCTATTCATCTTCCCAGAATGTCTGGACACTGTAACACAAATGAATGGAAATTTCTCTTCCTCTTGATTTAAAGATTGATTCAAGATCTTTCCTACAGCAAATGAAACTATTTGGATTCATATATCTGTGAGTTTTCTGAAGTGAATGTCAACTTTACCACTATATTCTGTACTTGGGCACTTCTAAGTATATGCAGCATACACCGATATAAGGTATAATAAATATACACGTTTAAGCATACACGTATTTATTTTAACTCCTAATGAGTTATACCACTTGTGTTCTTGGTCAAGGCACCACAGGCATCTGCTCTGCAGTGCAGGTACCAGTGGCTGCCGCCTCACTCAGAGCCACAGCAGAATTGCCTATTAACACAGCCAAGACGCTCAACACAAGATTTTTGTGTTTATAAAGCTCAAATATCTTTCTCAGTGTAACTATTATTTATAAGCATTAAAGATTTTTTAAATCTGCCCATGTTTAGCCTTTCCAGACATCTCCTGGACTTTCTATAGCAGCAGTGTTCTTGAGCAGATGACGGCAGTGCCACTGTTGAACTTGGAGTTAAAAGATGATATCATTTTAGGTAGAAGTGTTGATACTAAATAATTCAGTGCCTTTCTGGAAGTTAGCAGCCCTATAACCTTTCAGTTCTTCTCACCAACCAATCTACAAAGATATGTTGCTAGGAGAAACTATGGAGGAGTGTGGGAACAGCTCTTCTTCCAGACATAAAAGTAACTGCTGGTATCCACAAAGGAAAATTAAAATAGGAGACATACAGCTGTAAAAGAAAATATGCTCTACATGAAAGCAGATCAGCAGCTCCATCTGTAAATTTCCACTCACTCAACTTGTTGAGAAATGTATAGAAAAAGATAAAAGGGAGTGACAACAGTGCTTGTACCAAGACTTAGGCAATGTTCTGAAAAGAGGGTAAAAAATGTTCTGTCTTAATGAAGCATGGAAAAAAAACCAATCTCACAGCACAATTTGAAAAGCCAGGCCAATCACCTGGGAAACAACAACAAAAAAAAGGCAGACCAAAAAAATAGGCTGTCAGCCTAAGCCTCACATAGCATTCACAAAATAAAACTACCATAGACTTATAAGTTAGTGGCTAATAGGCTCTACAATTATAGAACTGTCTATACCACACATGGAACCACAGGTATGTGAGCCAATCTTATTCCTGATGATTACTGAAGCAGCAGGTTCAAAGTACATTGCAACGATGACCATTATAGGCATTTCTTGATGATATCTAGAGATATTTCTCTGACTCTAAGGAGCAGTTTAGCAATGGGTTTGAAACAGTCTGCCTTTCCATCCTGATGTAACAGCAAATAAGAATATATTGCCATTTAATGGGTAAATTTCCTCTTGCAAGAACAGTTAGACCTGTGGACAGTTCTTTAAAGTGGACCTGGACGGAGCTGTTGAACCTCCAGTTATGAGAAATAAGGTGCCAAGGACTCCAAAGGCAAAAGGAGGCAGTGTACTTCTTCAGAAACAGCGGGAAGAATATCCCTGAAATAGGCTTGAGCTGCCTCCCATGGAAGGTGGCACAAGGAGTGAGGAGAAGGCTTTTGACAACCGTATGGAAGTGCAGGTTCAGAGAAGCAGACAGGTTTTCCGTGAGGGTGTTCCCCAATCCCAAGAGATAAGACAAGTGTGCTTTGCTAAAAAGCATGAGACACACAAGATGCTGACAACAGTTTCAGATTGATCTGGAGAGCGGGAAGAGACAAGGGACTTCCCAGGGAAGGAGCTGTTCGATTCCTCGTCAGAGCACTTTGCCCTCACTGTCACTCATTTTGCCCTGGAGCTTTATAAGATCTTTAACCCAAAACAGGTGGTTTTGTCCCACTAATGATACTTAATTGGAAACCTATTGTTTTTACAGAGAGACTCTTAGGTCTCCTCAATAGGCAGATCGAAATAACATAAGGGAAAAAGGGATTTAAACTGAAAGACATGAGTGACATTTTGTCCATGTTATTACCTCAGTATTAAGTAGTTTATTTTTGTCTCTCTGTCTTGGGGAAAAATGATTTGGATTTGTCCTTGTAAATGAAAGAAAATAGAGAGGTTTTAAACAGTTTAGATAAATACACAGTTAAAATTACTCTGGAAACAAATGAGAATAATTAGAAGCTACACAATAAAAAAAGATAGAGATATATAGAAAATTCTACTTTTCCATTTTGAAGTCCATTTAATAGACTTCAGATTAGAAGGTTGGAAAAAGGTGTCTACTTCAATCTCTTATCTGAAGCCAGAAGCAAATATACAATGCAGAAAAAAGGAACCAAAAAACCCCCTTTATTTTTCTCTTTGATCCCTTCACAGATCCTTCAGAACAATATGAGAGAGCTTCAGATATTTTCTTTTTCTTCGCCTTGCACTTCTGGAAGACCCCTGAATTTCATATATTCTGTTTTATCCTGTTAGCTTTTCTTTCTTATCTAGAAAATTTATTTTACCATCTCCCACCATTTTTAACCTGTCTTTTGCTTTGTCACATTATAAACGCAGTGACTCTGTCTCAAACTCAAAGTCAAATGAGAGCAACAATATCCCTCAGATGGCTTTTTGATCTCTTAAAGAGCCCATCCTACAGTTTGCTAAACCTTGTACTGAGATATATTGCTTCATGGGGGCTTCAAGGAAGACTGAGTAAAACTGGGTAGAGATGAGTAGTGCTGTTAGCTGTGCTGAGAATGGAAGGAGAGCTCCATTTAGGTCATCCTTTAGGTCCAGCTGCATCCTGTGCTGCTCTGACTATGGCACTGTGACAGACACACTTGCCCTCCCACTTTGAGAATTCACACAAGATGTGGGAGGCACCACCTTTCCAGCCTGTGCACAAAACTGGTCTTGTGTTCACCATAGGCATTGCTAATAAATGAATAAGCAAAAAATACCCCAAACCTCCTCAAAACCAAACCAAAAACCCCAACTGAAGAACCCCAGAAAGACCAAAGCAGAGTTGCTTTCCGCATGTGTGTGCTGTGTTGATTACCATGGATGTTAATGGCTGCTACAGGGGCGCTAAAAGGCAAAAACACCAACTTCACCTCAGCTTTACAGCACAAGGGTTAAAGGCAATTCCTGTGCTGAAGTGGGAGCAAGGTGCTCTGAGCAGGGGTGTAAGGACAGAGTAAAATGCTGACTTAGGAGCTGCACTCCTACAAATACATGTTACTGTTTCCTTGTAAAGTAGGAGATACAACACTACTCGAGGTGTATCTGCTTGAAGGAGGTTAGCAGGAATGCCATCTCTCCTCACATTTCTGCTTTTCACTCTATTTCATTAGCTAAAATCTCTCCAGCAACAATTTCTCATAACCTCATTAGCAATCTCTGACAACTGCTTTCTCTAGCTTTGCTTTCCCTCAATTCTTATGATCAAGAAAGAGACAGTCCACAGTTTTCTCTTCCCTGATTTTCTTCAGTTTTTTTTTTTTTTTTTTTTAAATGAAAGCCTGCAGTATGTAATGAACGATTGCTGCCAGGAGCACACTGCAAAGTGTCTATGTGATGATTATGTGAGTGGTTCACAGTCTTTCACGTTCCACAGTACAGAAGTGAGCCTTTGGGGCAACTCAAAAAGTTTTAAAACACTTGATTTCATTCAGGAAAGAATCAAAGAGTTTCACTAGAAGAAATTGTCTTTACACACATAAAAAATGAAGGTTTCTAAAGGGATCTTTTAGTTAGATGACAGAAAACCTGCATTTTGTAATACCGCAGGGGTTCTTTTAATAAGTCACTGAAAAGTTCCATTTGACAAGTCAAACCTTGAATTTTTTTTTCATACTTATTATAGCCAAGGAGGTGCTAACCTAATACAATGGGCAAAGGAGTGTCATCACAATACAATAGACCAGACAGAGTTAGTACAATGCTGGGCAATAAGGGAGCTCACTATAATGAGTGAGAGAAGCAGTGTCTGCAGCATAAGAAGCATGTTTCAGAAAAGAGAAAAGAAATGTGTTTGGTTTGTTACTGGTCATTTTATAGCTGCAATTGTAACCCAATGCAATGACCTCTAGATGCTTAAGAGTCTCCTTTAAAAAGCAGAATGATCATTTCAAAGGTTTACAGGCCAAAAGAAACCATTATGGTACCTGACTGGGGGCCTCAGTAACACAGGCTACAGATCTTTGCACAATATTGCCTCTATCTAACCTGATAATTCACATCAGTGGTGTTTGGCTGAGGCTCAGTTTGGCCCTCTATATTGCACACATTGATGCACTGTGAGAGCTACAAAAGTTTTAGAGGATGAGATGAGAGAGTTTTCTCTTGACTTCCATTTAATTATATTTGACAAAAATTTGCATAAATTAAGTCAGAAATCCCTTCTTTTTCTGTACTTTTTTTGTATGTTTCCATGATCTTTACTATATACTTCCCCTCAAATCACTTTATTCCACTTATACTGACTTCCCAGCTCATGTTAAAATTTCAAGGTGCACTAGCTCTGGCATCAGGACAATCTTATAGAAAGTATGAAGGGTGTTCGGCTAGCAGAACATTCCCACCCACCACATCATTCTAAAGCACAACACGGGCAAAGGACTCAGAACAAATGCATACAATATGCTATATGTAAATCTGCACGGGTTTACAGCAAACTACACTCTGCAAATAATTGTGACCTACTTTTTCAGATTGCTTAGCACATAATAGTATCCTTACTGTCAATCAAATGGCAACTGCAAATATAATATATGCCCTTGATATGGAAAGAAGAGAGCGAGGCATAACTTGAATAAAACTTGGGCAAGGTGTAGAAGAAAACAACGTAGGTATGAGTTCAAATTTGCAGCACAACAGTATAAATGCTTGGCTGGGAAAAAAGTGCCACTCATTCACTCGAGACAAGAATGGAATATGTGAGGTAGAATGATGATGTTAAGCATAATTGTAGTATACAGAGATACAATTTGGATCACCTAGATATGCCTATGACAGGCATCTGAAAGTCCAAGTAGCACCTTTCCTAATTAACCAGAAGCTCTAGTACAAAGCTTCATACATAACAGTGACATCACAGAACCAAAGAATAAGCTGAGTTGGAAGGCACCTTCAAGGGTCATCAAGTCCAACTCCTGGCCCTGCACAGCACCATCCCCAAGAGTCACACCATGTGCCCAAGAGTACTGTCCAAAAGTTTCTTGAGCCCTGCCAGGCTTGGTGCTGTGATCACTTTCCTGGTGAGCCTGTTCCAGTGCCAGACCATGATCTGGATAAATTACCTTTTCCTGATATGCATAAACTCTTCTAATGTAGATCTGAAGAGTACGCTAACAAAGTATGTTGGAGTTACCTGGTGCAGCACAGTTTAAGGAGTGTACTTCTGGACCTAATTTTAAAAACATTTTGAGAGTTTAATACTGTTGAAAAATGGTATTCCTATTTAGCATGGAAAAGCTGTAGTGATGTATAAGCTTTAATTCAAACATGGCAAAACACAGCAAAGCTACAAACATCGCTAGTCTCAAACAATCCTTTTGGCTTCAGTAAGACCCAATTTACAGCTACTAAGAAAAATAATCTGTGAAATATTTCTGAGTTCCAATTGTTAAATGGCCTGCAGGAGTTAGAAAACTTTGTTTTTTTTGGTTGAGGCAGTGGATAAAGACTGAGAAGAACTGGTCTCAGTTTTATGGATCCATGTTGGTCTTGGAGCAAATCACACAACACAAAATGTGGAGAGTATGTCATGCCTGTTGGACTGTAAATTTTTTAAGGCAGCAAAAATCTCTCACTAGGTGAAGACTCAGCATCTACCTCAAAGAAATATCTATTGACTGAGAGGCTGCAGTATTCCTATATTAGAAATACTGATCAATAACAAAAACAAATATTTCTGCCTTTTCCCAGCCTCCCCTGGTTGTTGGAGCTTAGATATGAGATTGGGTACACAGATTTTCTTTTGCATTTACCTTTGTTGGGTGCAGACAACTCCTGCTTACTGATAAAGATCAAGAGGGCTGGCAAAGAAGAAAATGAACCAGAGATGTGAGGGAAAACAGAAAAAAGGAGGAGCTGATGGAAGAAAATGAGCTGGTGAAGATATCCTGGTCTGCAGATGGTGAAGGGCTTATCCCAAGCAATTTCCGCTTTGCCATCTGGCACTTGCTAGAACAGAAAGTTCTCAGGGAATTAGAAAATGTTGTTTTCACCTCAAAAATAACCCAAATATAGGGCTAATGATTAAGGGAGAAAAAAACAGTGGTTATGTAGTCAAGTATCCAGAGTTCAGAAAGCAGGGAGAAAGAATAAGCAAGCAAGGATGAGAGCTCTAAGCCTCTTTTTTTTTTCTTTTCTAGCCAGCATTCAGTGCAAATCTAACCCTTGCTCTGAATTCTCTTCACCTTGTTCTCGTGTTTCATGCTTCATGTCATCCTCACCATCCTTCTTCTCTAATCATTTTATTTCAAAAATCCCTGCATCTGCAATATTACTGTGACTTGCTTCTGGGACATAACCTGGCACATGGGATGAGGGCTAATGGTTTCGGTAGATATAAATGCTTTTTGTTCTGAAGGGAGATGGCATAGGTTAGAAAAAGAAGTGCCCTCTCTCTATCAGTGTTATACTCCTCTAAGGGACTTTTGGGGTATAATGTGGTGGGAAGACATGTTACAGATGGATAAAACATGGTGAGAAGTTGGTTTTATCTGCCCCAAATTAGACGTGGAGACAGAAAGGACAGCAGTTTCTGGACATTAGGAGGAAAGTTTGTTTGGCAGGATTTTTGAAACTCGGTCACATTTTTTGTTTAACAGCTTACAAGATAGTGTATTATAAGACTGAGTGAGTGTTTATGATCTGTGTTGGAAAAGGACTATGGGATGAAAGTTGCTGGTGAATGGCTTCAGCTTATATATGAAAGGCTGGCAAGGATGAAGGAGGCACTGTTTAGTTTGGCCCTGAACCCTGGAGAAATGGGGGTTGACCACCCTACATCTGCTCCATGGCTCCTCCTGGGCAGGAACAGTAGTCCGCTACCATTTCAGGGTGGGAATTTGGCACACAGTGATTACTTCACTCTGGTATTTTTGGAGGAAGACAGCAACTTACTTCAGTTTATACCTCCACTTGTATTTACTGCGAAGGGAATCTAGCTTCCCATTAAGTGCTTCTCAACTCAAATAGCTCCAATTGTTCTGCCTTAAATATGAGATAGCTTTTTTTATTTGGTGAAAGCATGTAGGAAAAGACCTATACTACCAAAGACAACTTTTCTTGCTTCTTCTTAAAGGCTTTACAAAATATCCTTATTTAATAACAGTTATCTTTATGCAGTAGCTGTATCTTTTCATAAGCTAATAGTTGTAAAGCACTGTCTACTTTGCTTAATGATACTACTTTCCCAATATAAAACAGGTCTAATGGGTGTCAAATGTGAAAGCAATATTCCTGCAATTTATCACTTAAGCCTTCTTTCACTCTTTTGGGGTGAATTGTTGTATTTTTAAAGGGAAATTGATTGCCTTGAGTGAATTCTTTTATTCTTCTACATTAACAATTCATGAATGAAGCCAATAGCTGCAACACAATCTTCAGTTCCTTGTCCCACCAATAACCTCAGCTGTATCCTGGAGGGCAAACTCACACTGCATCAATCAGCCATCTCCGTGGTCTGTAGCACAGCCATGTGAACTGTGGCTTACACTGTGTTCTCATTTGCTCTCTTGACTTTTGGCAGTAGGGAACTCCACAAAAATGAATTAACTGTTACAAAGTTTTCTGGCATGCTGTACTTTACTTGATTGGAAAATTACATTACTAGAAAGAATATAGACATTTACTCTGAGGTTCAGAACCAAATGCCAACAGTCAAATGATCCTCTGCACCTTTCTTCTCTGTTCTCCTCTCTCTATCATTGTTGGGCCATTGTTTAACCATCTTTGGTTAAAAAGATTCTGGGAGATTAAAGAGATCTCAGTTAAGGCACATTTTGGACTACTTATTTTTTTAAAACAATGCAACCGCAAAAAAAGTAACCCCAAACCAGCCTTATAAAAATGAGTTGGGAAAGGCAAAGAGGCCAGCAGTTTAAGAATACATTAAGACTGCACCTGCAAATAAGTTCATTCACTCTTTCCATGAGCAAACCCTGTGCTTCTATTCCCAAATGAGAAATAAACACATGATGCTGGTCAGGCAGACATCCAAATGCCCAGATTCACTGTAACCGTGTGCCCACAAAACTCATACAGAGAAAATGGAAGCTGTGAATATGTACTTCTGCCTAACTTGCGAAGCCAGAGCTGTTCTGGAAAAAAACTCATCAAAGTGTGCTATCCTGGCTGGCCTTCAGTCACTAATAAAATTCTCTCTGGCACATCCTTCCTCTAGCTGCTGTTCACTCCTCTCTTGAAAGACACGTGACCTTAAGTACATTTTCTTCCTTTACCAGCTTTGATTTTGGCTCAGAGCCTCCACATAAGCATGGACACTTGCATGTGTCTTTTGATGTTGTGGTTCCTCTTTAGACAAATTTTTTGTCTCTGTATGCAGTGATCTGAATCCACACACTCACACACAGCCCTGCACAGCCCAGGTGGGGCAAGAGCAGGCTTCACCCAGAAGGAACCACTTGGGTTTTCTGGACACACTTATTCTATCTCAGTTTCATCACGGCACTTAGTGTGGCTGGTTATAACACCGTACATCATCATCATCATCATCATCATCAACAACAACAACAACAAAACCCCAAAACTGATGGTTCACAAAAAAAAAAATAAAACAGCCAACCAAAAAAGTCTGAATGTCTCTCATTAAAAAAAAGCCATTTTTTTTGTGACCAAAACCTAATAATGCTTAGCAAACAGTTACGTTGTTTCCTCAATAAAACAATAAATGAAGATGCAAATAAGTACATCCCCCTTTGTCATTGAAACTATATTTAAGAGAAGCTGCTGCTGGTTTGTTTCTTTAGCATTTGACCTCAATGGGATAGAGGAGACACCAAAGATTATTTGTTTGCAGACTGTAGGATAAGAAGTACATCTGAAAATACAAACCTGAGATGACTCTTTGTACAAATGATCATGGGAGTAGAGGAACAAGTACAAGAAAAGAAAAAAATGACAGAGGCAGAGAAAGGAATGACAGATGTGTAGGTTGTAGGAATAAAGATCTTAGAAAAGGCCTGTGAAAATAATTGAGTTTTCTGATTCACCACTGAAATTTCTTAAAAGTCCACAGGAAATTTGATGTCCACCTTAACCTAATTTTTTTTCTGGAATTACCCACAATTGAAACAAATATTGCCTAGAATTAAATAAAATTTTTTAATTTTATCTGAATGATGTTTTTGACTTTGATTTGAGGTATTTTCTAAGTCTTTAAAAATAAAATAAGAAGTACTTGAAAATAAAGTGATTGACTCAGGGACTTAAGCAACACTGCTAAAACAGAAGAAAGAGAAGAACAAGTAATGATTGCACCTTTAATAAAATGGAGCAGGAACAGAGTCTGGGTTGTGGAAAACCCAGGCTTAGATTTCACCTCTACCAAAGCTGCAGTGCAGATATCAACCTATCTCTCCTTTTCTGTCTTCACGCAATTTATTCAGACAAACATTCAGTAACAGTTTATTTACATGTTCATTATTCAACATGATACAAAATTATGTCTGTAGAGCCCAGCTGTGATCAGGGTCCCATGCACACCAAGGAAGCAGTAATGAGATGACCTCACATGGTGGAGAGAGAAGATCTGCATCCTGTTCTTAAGCTGTGGCAATACACAGAAAGGGTAAAGGTTTCTGTCCAGAGCAATCCCTGGAAACTGAGGTCAGAAATCCTAAGTCCTGGTTCAGTGGTTTTCTGAAAAATATTCCACAAGGCACATTATAAAGACTCTCTTTAATGTCCCTCCACCCTGCTGCTCCTTGAACTGGTAGTGCTGAGACTCCAGGAAAGCTCTGACCAGATAACCTTGATTGACAAAATGTTTTACATAGACAAGGGCAAGGTAAACTTCCCTGGCCTAGTCTGCAGTGTCATAAATGTTTGCAGAATTGACTGTTCCCTCCAGAGGCAGCCCCATGCTTCACTGTCCCTGCTGCATACAAATGAAGTCACTGCACAGCATAACCAAGTGCATATGCTGTGGTGTGACCTCCTGTTTGGTGACATCCATCAGCGAATTGCTCTGTGGTAGCTGCTGTCTGAAAATCATCTGGTACACGAATTTTTACTCTGATTTCACTAAAACGCAATCAATAAGGGCACATAGCTTTTGTGTTTTCATATACCTGCTCTGTGAATAAAGTAAATGAAATATTTGTGCAGACTTTTGTGATTTGTTTTTAAAGGCCTGACCAGAAATTGGAACATGTCAGGAGCTCTAAAGACGGGACTACAGACAAACATCGTTGCATGCACAGGAACAGCAAAGTCCTCCCTTCTGAGTGTAGGAAAAGGAAAACCAACCCAAATATCAATGAACACTTATAAAAAATCTTGAAAGGTTAATTTGGAATAAATTAGTATTGCAGTCTCTGATGCTGGACTCTAGTAAACATGTAATTCTGATTAAATTAAATAAACATTATAGATAACAGTTCAAATATAAGCATATATCCCAGACATATCTATATATGCATAGAAACTTGCGAAAAAAGGTTCTCTGGGCATGATAATTGTAAATATATTATGGGAGAATTTTGTTTTTCCTATAAAAAGCAAAACCATTAACCAACCCAATTATTTTGTAATTACAGAAAGGTTAGGTACAAAGTGGAAAAAATGGCTCACTTTGTATTCTAGTAAGAAAACTGGGGCAAATAATTAGAAAGTGCAAATAGCAGTTTCAAAACAAAAGGTGATTCCTCTGTACTGAGTGTGTTGCTAAGCAGAACATGCCCCAGCTCTTGAAAAATTTCCATGACTAATTGGAAATCTTCTGAAACAAATTGTCACCAAGGCTAATACAGAGCTATCCCACTTGGACCAAAAAATACCCAATGCCCCTGGTGTCAACACTGAGAAAATATCATAAATGCTAATTATTTTCTGAAGTTCGTTCTTAGGTATTGTCTTTTAGTTACACACAGTATGTGTGGCTTTGTGAGTAAGAACAGCAGTGCCAATGTGAGATAGGGGTTATTATTCCTAAATGTTATGTTATTGTTCTTAAAACATTCTTCTGCTAAGAAACAGTGTAACAAGATGAAAACAATGGTAGTATACTCAGGAGAAAAAACCAATGGCTTTAGAAAAAACAGCTCTGGGAAATTGAGAGGAGGCTCTGCAAAATAACTCTTGTTTTGCTTTTCAGGGTTTGCATGGGACTGAACACAGAAAATGGCTAAGAGCAGAGACCAGAGCATTTAATTGAGCTATTCAGAAGTTTTCTGAATACATACATGCTTTACATCAGGGAAAGATAGTAGTAACTTTTCCTGCTCTGAGTTTTTGATTCTGATAAAAGTATGGGTAAAAGATAAACATATCTGCTCATGTTTATTACTGTTCTAGTGAGAGAAAGACATTTGATCAAAACTGTCATTTACTTTTCAGCTACAGAAGTTATTTGCTAGTCTTTGGTATTCAATAAGAGTTTGTTATGTTATCCCAAGCAATAAAATTGGTTTGTGCCCTGTCTTAAAATCCTTCATTTTCTTTCCAATCCTCTTAATTTTTGTTCCTATCTTATTCTCTAACTCCTTTTCCAGCTGTCCACAATTATAAAAGTAAATGATTTCAATATGATGCAAAAGAATAAACAAACCCTTACCCTGCAATTGTTCTAGGCACTGTGAAAGAACAAATAATCATTTTGACAGGTAGACAGGAGGCAGGTCAAAGTGATCTGCTGAAAGCCTGTCTTCAAGAAAAGTCAGCAATGTAAAGTTTCTTTCCCTTTCTTTTCTTCTACCTTTATTTTCTTTCCTTCCCCCCACCCTCCTAAACTTCAGGGTGACCCAACAACATTCATAGATATTGAGCTAAAAGAGTCAGTGACTTTGCTCACAGCAAACCATTTCTAAGGCAGATAGTGAAATGACCTTTCCTGTATTTTTAAGTAGTAGTTTGAGATCCCCTTGCTGTTGCATAATGCTATAAATAACCATTGCCATTTTCTTAAAATATTACAATAAAATACACTCTGAACAGTAACTTCTAAGAGATATAGTAAAAAGAAACTTTTTTCCAACAGGAAAACGTTTGACACTGGAATGGGAGAAGTTCAGCTCACCAACTTTTTCTTTCTACTTCTCACTATTGGAAGAAGAGATCCCATTCTGTTAAAACAAGGTATATTTGAAATAATAATTTGGAGTTTAAAAAAGTCTTGCATATACTGAAAAATATTTATAGAGACATCTATATATATTATGTCTATATATCTCTATATTATAAACACATTTTAAAATTCTTTTTAAGGACATCCTGTCTCTTTTTCTGGAAATTCATTCATGTTCTCAAGCTCTGGCCCTCCCCCAGGCTATGAAGATTAGACTTTTCTCCCCTCTAATGGCAAGTGGCACTAATCACCACTTTCTAGCAGCTGCCCTCTTTTAGTTGGGGACAAAGGGCAGTTGGGACACCTGTTCTGCACTCACAGCCTGATGTCATTCATGGGGGATTGCAGTGGGAGCTGGGACAGGGAGAAGGCAGGTCCTGGGCACAGCATCCTGGGAGCAGGGTTGTGGCTGGAGGTCCTGATGCCCCTCTGACCGAGGCTGCCACATGGGCAATGGAGGTGTCAGGGTGCACTGATGGCCCAGGGCTGGTCACAGACCTGGACTGTTTCTGCACGTGTAGGGAGATGGGTTCCAGGCGGCACCACCAACCCATATTAGAGACCTTTGTATTCTGGTAGCTCTCAACTACACGTTTGCTTGTGTTATTACTTCTCATGCTGGCAGGCTTAAACTACCAAGGGTAATCCTGGGACAGGCTACAATTACCATTTCTTTCTGTTGTGGACATGACCTTTGACTATTTGATTGCAACTGGCTTTGGATCAGGGCCTGTGGCCAAAGCTGTGTCACTAGCATAACATGCAACACTCTGCAGAGCCTCCAAGTATAACCCATCACTTCTCTGATCTAAAATACACATAATTGCAATGAACTGTGAGATCCTACAGCATTTCACAGCATATAGAAGAGATTTATTAACAAAGATTGTCTGTTTGCAGATAGAGAATTATACAGAAGGTCAAATTTTTAGCTTTTATGAAGCAATGAAGCTTAGTGTGTGAAGAAGGGGTGAATTCTGGTGTGTGTGCTTGTGCACACAGGGACACAGTTTTTCCACATACCATTTGGTAGTTCTATGAGGATAGATCTTTGAAAGAGCCAGAAAATCCTGACAAAATCCTTGTGGCCTTACAGTCCAGTTTAGGTTAAAACACAACTACTCAAAAAGGTGATATGGGCATTCCACATTCTGTTGCTAGATAAAGCTGTGTCCTGACTTTTACATACAGAGCAATGGCAAATTCTTACTAGTAATCCATATATACAACAGAATTACAGTTCTGAGTTCATGGAAGATTTGTAGCTAAGACCAGTATAGTAATCAGAGTGCTATAAACATTATGTCAGCATCTCAGCTCTAGGCACAACACAGGGCTGTCTGGATCAGTGAGACTCTGCCTTCAGCTCTTCAATGCTGTGCAGGCTGGGACCAGCCTACTCTGACAGCAGAGTGGGCCTGTAAGAGAAGCACTGCAGCCACCAGTGCACTGAATATGACTGAAGCTTTCAGCATCAAAAAACAACCGCTAAAAAATTCTCTCAAAAGCAACTGCCCTGTCAACCTCTACATAATCCAGTTTATCTGTCACACATGCCTTGTGAAAGCATCGACCTATTAAACTCTACAGAGTCGACTTCAAACTTACTAAAAAGGGAACAGAACACAATGAATATATTTTGGTCAGGCACAGTACATTTATGGCCTTTCTTTCCCACCACAGTTATGCTACTGATGCATTTTATGTGAGTAGATCTCATTAGACAAGCAGGCATTTGCAAAACATTACAAATGCAACAGTATAATGAGTACACTTCCAGAAAGGATATTCTGGTATGCTCCAGGCCTTGATTGGGCAGCTTGTTTAAACATCAGGTTAAATCCTTTCTAAGTGAAGTGCCTTATAGAAGTTTTGCAGCCGTGCTCTTAATGACTGCAAAAAAAATTGTCAGGAAACAGAATGAGGTCAGGTCTCATTTTCTTTCAGCTAACCGCTCCAACAAACCTAATTCCCAATATTTTTCAGACACATAAATTCTGCGTGGACTTAGAGGCAATATGTGTTTCCTTCTTCCTCTCCCACCAAGCATCCTCCCGATACTACCCCACCTCTATTACTCCGGCTCCAAATGCCCCTCAGCCTCGGGCTGGGTTTTCCGCCGGGCCCCCGTGCCCAGCTGCGCCCGGCTGTTTCCAGCAGCCGCGGCCCCCGGCAGGTGGCACTCGGGCTCCGCGCCTCGGGGCGCCGGGGACGGGGCGGCTGCCACCGCGCTTTGCAGCGCCGGGACGGGCGGAGAGGCGCTCCCCGGGCCTACATCCCCGACAGCGGCATCTGTCGTGAGCGCCCCGCGGGTGAGCGCGGCCGTGCCACGGCGGAGGTCACGCCACCCTCCGGGGACAGCCCGAGGCGGGTGCGCCCTTCTGGAGGGAGTGGAGCTCACGGCTGAGCATATGCTACATCACTGCCAACCCTCACGGAAGGAGAATTTAAAGCACAGTTATTATCCCCAGAGGGAAATGCCTGCATCGAGAGGGGAATATATATATGCATACTGTAACTCCTACTAGTGTTAATGGGAATTATGTGTGTAAATCCCCAAATTCCAGTGCACAAAGATGAGAGTGTCCCTGTAAGGGCCTGAATTATGCATTTGAATTAAACCTGACCATTGGGAAACTCATAGTGCTGTGGCTTTTATTATAAATTTATACTTAGTAGGACTGAGTTTCACCTGAAACAACAGAGCCTGAAGTGTTATTTGTTCCAGCACGTTATTTTGTTAGATGTGATAATCAGCTCACAGCAGGACTGTGAGAGGCTGCTCAGCTTGTTGACAATTCTGGGTCCCATCCAGCTTCAAGCAGCTTCTGAAGCAGCTCGAAAGGCTGGCATGGGGAATCCCAAACGCAGCTCTTCGGGAAGACATGGACAGGACATTGCTGACTGTCCACAGTCACTTCCCAGGACAACCCCTTCCTGGGGCCAGAGTTACCTGTCCTGCCAAGTGCACTCTCACCCCAAAGCAAAGACTACAGGCAAGACTCAGCAGAGGTGCTGCTGTTCCCAGTCCCCCGTATTTTGCCAGGTGGATGAGATTTTTTCTTATGAGCTAAGTGCCTAAAAAGGCAGTCTGAGATGGAGCTTCAAATCAGTTCTCCTTGACTTACTGAGCTACTCTGTAGATTATTTCAAGAATTATGTGACCTAAGGATATGACTTCCATTAGCATAACCTTTAAATTAGGGAGATGCTTTTCATAGGAGCTTTTGTCCCACATTTAACATCTCAATCTCAGATCAGATTTAATCCCAGGGTGTTCCATCTCTCAAGGCTGCACATTTTCCCTCAGGCCTGGAAGGAAGAAAATCCTGTCCTGACTCTCAGTGGTGAGTAGCCACTGTGCTGCAGGAGGGATGCTGTGGAGTTGGGGGAGTTCCTAATGGGGAAACATGTCTACAGAAGCCATACCCATGGCTTCAGCCTGCCCTGTCTTACCTTTGTCACCTTACATACGGCCCAGCACCTAAAGGGAGGAAAACATAGAGGACAGCTGTGGAGGGCCTGAGGCAGCAGTGTGTGCATGGTGGGGAGGGGTCTCCTTTCCAGGGTGGCCAGCTTACATGCCTCAGGGATGCAATGGTTCTGGGTGCCAGCACGAGTTCCAGGGCCACTGTGTACAGGGAGGGCCACAACCATGGTGGGAAACAACTGCCAAGCAGCCCCTCGCCCCTTCCCATTCTGTCATATTTTATCCTCCTTCCTGTCTCTTCTTGTTCAGTGCTCAGATACTTCTTTCCTCTCAGCTACTCCATGCGAGAGCAGCCATGCATACCCTCTAATCCTTTGCAGTCCCAAGATTAGGCTGAAGCAGACCAGCATGCAGTGCCACCCTAGATTTAAATACCAATCACAGAGACTGGGAATTGCTTTATTGTGAATGAATCCTTAATCTATCAAGTTATTTGGAACTGCACAGTTAATTATTATTAAACCCCACTCTCCTACCTTAAGCCTGGGTGTGTCTCCAACAAATTCACTTTCAAATCTTGTAATGGAACAGAGGTATTGCCAGCCCTCATTAAAAACATCACAA
Source organism: Climacteris rufus (assembly GCA_013398175.1). Taxonomy (NCBI): domain Eukaryota; kingdom Metazoa; phylum Chordata; class Aves; order Passeriformes; family Climacteridae; genus Climacteris; species Climacteris rufus. The sequence goes on along the minus strand of VZRZ01007151.1, from coordinate 984,904 downwards.
AAGCCACAGCAGCAGTACTGTGTTCCTTGTAATGATTTGTTTTACTGATAGATCAAACAGCCTGTTGACAATGGTTGACTGCAACCAACAGCCTCTTCTAATAAGATAAAGAAGTCATACATTTTATTGATTGTAAAGCAAAGTGCGTTTTTGTCCCTTTAAATTTTTTATTGGCTAAAATTGGAGGACTTAGGTCTTTAAAATTCCAGCTTGCCATGACATTACAATGAATTATAATCCTAACCTATTCATGCTTCCTCAAAGGCTTGACCTGTTTGTCTGCCTTGCAAGCATGTTGTAAAATGCCTTGCATTTACATACATATTTCAGGAGCTTTTTATTCAAAAACTGCGGCAGACTGGAGAAAGAGAAAGGGGCTGAATGGGCAAGAATTGTCGAGATCCTGGAATTTTAAGAGTCTTAAGGCTCTTGTCACAAGCTGCGAGCTTGAGGCAGACATTTTCAGATAAGGTTTTTAGTTTTTCATTACACAGGAGTTGAAATTTTTAATCCTTTCTGGCTCTGAAGATCTATGTTCCTGGACATCCTGGAGATGTAGCTCATATTGCTGAAATAAATCCAGCACTTTCTAGATCAATTTTTTAGGGTCAGACCTTACAGAAGCTGAAGACAAATCTAGGAGAGTTTTAAAGACCAACCACCAATATCGGGACCCCCAAATCTGCTGTCAGCATCTTTCTTGCAACCCCAGATGTCTCTCTGCCTGAATCCAACCTGTTGAGGCATCTCCAGCTCTGCCTGTGCATTTGCACAGAGTGGAGCAGGTACATGGGGATGTGTGACTGAGTGGCACTCAAGTCCCCTGCCTGGCACTGTTCCAAGGGGAAGGCCAGGGCAGAGTACCTCAAAAACATCATAGTGTCAACTTCACTCTTCTAACAGAAGGAGAAAGGGAAGGAGAAGAATGATGCATCTTTGTGAGTAAGAAAGCTGGAGCAGCTGACCCTGTCAGTAAAGCTGCACAGTTAAGAGAGCAGCAAGAAGAGCCCTGACTCCTGGTCTCCAGTTTCAGGGTTGTTTTTGTTCTGTCTCTTTTCCTGCTTACCCATAGCAGTGATGAATGAGGAGGTGGGGGGTGGGGTGGGGGGAAGTTTTGGAAGGAGCTGTCAGAGCAGAGGCTTCCACCTCCTGTTTCAGGCACTTCCAAAGGAAGAGACATTCAGGCCCCTCTTGGACCCATGATTTCTTACTTCAGCAGCTGAGATTCGTCAGGAAAACCTCACTCTACTGTGCTGAGTAGCAGCTTATGGGCAGACTTCTGGCAAACACTCCCAAAAAGTAAGATGTAGATTTGAACCCTTACAGGATCTGGAGCATGTGCTACCTGGACCTCCTGCTCCTGGTTACTAGGCACTTCAGGGTAAATGGATCAGTGTCACCATTGCAGTTGGCCATGAATCAAGAGTGTAAAAAACAACCCTTGCTCTGTTATTATGCAACTGGATGTAGGTTACTTCTCCCAGAAATGCTGGATCTGGCACAGAATAACACCAGTTGCCTTCCCAGCATTCACATCTGTTTAAAAGGGCAGACTATCCCTGTGCCACTCTTTTTAAAAACTAGTTCTTGTATAGGAGAAAAAAAAAAAAGTATCAGACACCACACCAATGTGAAAAACATCACCCTGGAATGAGCATTAGATCCATATGACCCTTTCCATGTTCTCAGTCTCAACCTCTTTTCAGTAAGTAGGAAACACACACACATGGGAAGTCCACAGCGAGTGACAAGGGGAAAGGGAAACTCTTTATTGGAAACTCATGTTCCAGTTGCTTTAGGGTGGGCAACTTGTGAGCTGCTGACCACAAAGTGATGAGGCACCAAAAAGCAATGCTATTGGTCTGCAACCACTGTGGGACTTTGAGGACCGATGGACCTCTGTCCCCATGTGGGGATCAGCTCCCAGATCTGCACGTCCGGTCTGTCAGCCTGGAAACTGGATCTGAAACCCAGCTCTTCAAACTGGCAGTATTTCCATGAATGGTGACCAACTGATTATACCCACAGTTTTGTGCTTACATACCTTATTTTATTTTAAAATGAGTATCTGAAGTAACTCCACCATAGATTTCCGTGGGATGCTTGAGCTTTGAACACAGGTTTGAAAATTTTGACCCAAATGTGTGGGAGATCCATCCATGAATATAGCTTCCACCTCCTACTCTAGCTCCACCTCTGATGAGGGAGGCTCTTCCCCGGGGGAAGATTCAATAGGCGGGATCGGGGTTTAAAGCCCGCTCTTTCTTCTAGAAAGGAGGTGTGCCCAAAGCCTTGGACCTACCCATCCTTCTGGAAGCCTCGCTTGAGTTCGGTGCTTTATTGGTTATTGCTCATTGTACCCTCCCTTCTGTTGTTTTAACTGGACCCTGAATCCCTGTACCTGCCCCTTGCTGTGTGCCCCATTGGTTATCCCCTCCAGCTCCTCCCAGTTTTCCCATCCCTCTTAATCGGCTGCACCCTGTCAGGTTTTTGGAGTTGTCCCTGCGTTACTTTCCCTCTTGCATCTGTTCACCTGCCCCGATAATAAAGGTGACCTTGGGGGAGATCCCCTCCCGCAGCTCTTCGCCTCCTCGCCTTTTTCAAACTGCGCCTCGTCTGCTTTTCACCTCGGGCCACCCCGTCTCCACGTGAACCACCCATGCGCAGCCCCGGAGCGGCTGTTCCAGGAGTGAGCTCTCGGGCATTGAGGGGTTGGCGCCTCAGCTAAGGGCGACCAGGATAGCCAGGCAACCTACTACAGGTTAATACCAGGTAACATCCATTCACTCATAAAGAGAACCAGTTTAAAGCAGCTTGCAACAGTTGAGGCTATCTCTGTCCTACAGGAATGGAAAGTCCTTTGGTTTCCTGTTTGTTAATCGGGTGCTTTCTCCAGTGCTCAAGTCAGTCACAGGATGAAAAAAAAATGAACCGCTTCATAGAAATATTGCATTCTTTCCTAGAGTGGAGGCAAAACAAACAGAAGTTTAAAGTAAGCAATCTCTACCAGCAGATCTTTAGCCCTTTTATTGCATGAATTACAATGCCCTTCAGCCAGCAGAAGGCAGAGAAAGTTCTGCCCAGAAAAATAGTTATTGGAAAAAGTTTACTTTAAACTTTTTTTGCTTTGCTGCATACACACACACGCATAAAGGAAAAAAGAAAAGAGATCCTTTCTTCTTTGACTTTAGTGCTAGGTAGAAAGAAAATGGATTTCTCTTTATCGACTGGTATGTGATTGGCAGAAGTAAAGCCACGTTTCCTCATGGTCATGCCTCTGTGCTCAACCATGACCTGGAAGAACATTGTGAAAGATAAAGGCGGACTGTCCTGTTCACCAAGGACATGGAGAGCAGTGGAAAAAACAAAATATGAGTCTCTGATCATTCCACTGATATAAACAAGCACAAAGCTACCAAAAACAAACTGCATAATTTTATTGTAATATAACTGCTCAATGAATCTTTTTCTTCTAAATCTCTGTGTTTTGTAATGAGGATAAAAATTCCAGTCTGTTTTCGTTCTCATTCTTGTAAATCTGGAGTAACTGGAAAAAAGATAAAAAAAGCTCTTTGTTGGCTGGGACAAAAATTCTGACTAAAAAATAAAGTATTCTGAAAACAGAACCCATCACCTTTTGTGAAAAACGTACCCATTTCTGATCGGTTCTAATGTTTTCATTTGAAACAGACTCCTTGATCAGAAGTTAATAAAAGTATGTTGTGAAAGTGTCAGAACATTTTATAAAAGTTATAAAAAAAATAGGTGGTTTCGTGAAGATTTTATAAGAGACAGAATAAGAAAGAAAGACAAAGGAAGATAAAAAGAGTTTTTTAGCAATGTATAAGCAGAGGGGGATAAAGCTGAATAGAAGTTGGATTAGTGCAGCATGAGTTTGTTTTTAAAGCACGTCCCTTTTCTGCACTTCCACCCTCTCCTGTTTGCCCCACAACCCTGACCTCATTCTTCCCCATTTCAAAAGAGCCGTCCCTTCTTATTTCCCTTCTGACCTGCATTCCTCTCTGCTGGCTGTAATGTGGTGATAAAGGCAACAGTAAACCCAGCCAGCTTGCCTAAGATCAGAAGATACGAAGGGTGATGTTAGCAAATTAACTGATTGGTATAAAACAAAGGGGGAAAAAAAAGTCAGGAAGCTGAGAACTTTTGAACCCATTTAAACAAATACGTGGCAGAGGAGCAGGCTTGTCTGTTACAGGAATAGCATCTGCAAGAGCCAAGGCAGAACTTGGAAGCTACAATCAGATGCAGTCTCCAAGAGCAGCCACTGGTAGGAGGACTAAGCTGTTTAAGAAAGGGAAGTTCCTGCCTTGCAAAAGGCAGGACACAGTGGGATGCTCCTCGCTGTCCTTTCTGGCCCTCACAGACCTGTGCTCCAGACCCTCCACTCTGCACCACCTGTAAAGAGACAGTGAAGCCTCTTTATGTACTCCCCTTGTGACTGTGTGTTCAAGGGCCTTGGACTGCTAAAGAAAGAATGGTGTACTGAAAATAATTTCAGTCAAGCGTTTGAGACACAGAGGCTCATTTATTTAGTACTATTAACTGGCTTTTCTACTTCTCCACCAGCACTAAAAGGGTTAATACCTTTCTCCTGGGCTGGCCTCCACAGATATTGCTCTCCGTGGCTCCAGCTGGCACTCAGAAATCTTCAAAGTTTTGCTGCCCTCATTAGTGACAGATGTGGGAGTTACAATTTGAAATTTGGGGTCCCTAAATTCAAGAATTGTGAAATCCCAGGAACCCACAGAAACATTCTTAACTGTGCCAGTGGTACAGATCATGGAAAACATGCCGTCATGTAAAGCCGAACATGACCAACAACACCACTTTCCTTCTCCCCCTTCACTTTATCACAGAATTTCAGTGCAGCTTTCCCTGGGAGCCTCCCCCTTGGCTTTTGCTGGTGCCCTAGAGCAGCAGCCCCGCAAGCCCCAGCATAGTGCAGTGGCACGCTGGTGACGGGCCTGGCAGCACTGTGCCCTGAGCTGCATCCCGTGTGCCTCTTGCTGGCCCCATGGCACAGCCCCAGCTGCCTGCCTCAGCCAGAGCCAGGTGATCATTCTGTGGTGCAATCAGGCCTGCTACTCCAGTACATTTATTACAACCAGCACCTAAAGTAACCTGAACCAGAATGCATCCCAACCACTACTTGTGTCATGAAAGCGCACAGAACTTTTCATCCACCTCCATGTGGTATGCTTGAGAACCACCTCCTGAACATGCCTTCTTTACAAATTCACTTCCTCTCTTCATGATATAGAAAAGGGAGATCTGAAACTTGGCTGCACTCCTGGAGAGGACATTTGCTTTGCCAACCAGCCTGTATCACTTATATGTAGAACCTAACAGGTAAAATATCTCTGAAATGGATGCAGCCTAAGGTTGCCAGATCCAGAAGGATGCTGCTCATTAATAACTCACAACACTTGTATTCCATGCACACGTCTTCTGAAGAAAACCATAGTTTTACAGGAGAATAAAAAACTAAACAAGACAATTTAAGCCATGCAGCAGTATAAGCAGATCTCACAACACACATGGTTTCATGAAAGCTGTGCAGAACCACAGGTCTTTCCCTTTTTCTCTCTTAGTGTTAACTTTTTCCTAATCTTCCTGCAAGATTACGCTGTTTTATTCACTAATCTGTAATATGTTTAGTCTAAAAATGTTGCATAAAAATAATTCATTAAAAAGATAACATATAGGATATGATTGGGAGATATTACTTTAAGAATCAGTTGATTTTTTTTCATTTTTGTTTAGCTTCAGGGAAGATATCCTTGTAAAATTACAACTTGATGCTTCTCTCATTTTCCCAATAATCCATAATCTGTGTTGCCCCCAAACCCCAAGTCTCCTTTGAGTGGTACCAGTTTCTCTTCCCCAGCACTATTCCCCTTTTCTTTTGACAAATACAGTTATTCAGGTAGGGAAACATGGTTCTCTACATGATACTCTTAACTATCCATTTTGTCCCAAGATTTATTCTTTTATCTTCCCCCCCCACCTTGAAAACTTTACATATTAGGGCTAGGACACACTCATGTCTTTATTTATTACCCACCAAGTATCACTATTTTTACCTTTGTATCCCTGTTGCAGCACCAATATCCCTTCCTCGCTCCAAGGCCAAATGTTGCACTCCAGGCTTCTCAGCTGTGCTGGGGGCTTAGACTGGGGACTGGAAGGCCACTGGAGGTAGGCTGTGGGTGCTGGGTGCACCACAGAAGGAGGGGCTCTGGCTAGGTGTGTCCTCATCAATACCTGCCAGAGGAGGGTGGACACATGGTCCTACCCCATCCATTTAGAGAGGGAGTGTATGCACTACTACTTTTGAGAACAAAGAATCAAGCCCCAAAGTCTTTAGGAGTTACATTATAGGTATGTCAATTGTAATGAAGACAAAGCAGAGCTGAGCCTCAGAAGGGAGATTATCCTTCAGTAGGACATGCACTGTAATTTCAGTGAGGATATACTTTGCTTGTTTCTGCTTCAATGCGACCCACCTGCCAGACAGGAGTACAAGCTGCCTCTCCCTTAGCTGGCATCTGCACTAAATGGGTTATAGCTGTTACTCACTTCATTTAGGGCCTAACCCCTGGAGCACAGAAGCCATGATTTGTGCATTGGATTTTGATGAGTTCTAGCGGGGTATTTGCAATTGGTATTTCTGCAGCTTTCTTACACAATGAAGAGCATATTTTCAGCTTAAGAAGTGTGACCTGATCTTTTATCTCGAGCATAAATGAGCTCAAACTAACATGGTTAAGGTGGACATTTGTAAGTAGATGGGAAAACCCCCACATATGTTAAGTGACAGAGACAAAATCAAACATGGCTGAGGAGTGGTAAGAAAAGCAACTTGAAGTTCACATTAAAAAAAAAAAGAAAAGAAAAGGCTCATAAACATAATGGAATGAAAAACAGCTAAACAAATTCCACCACTGATAATGAGCAGGAAGCCCAGTGCTTGGGATCATGAGTTTATGCAAATCTGTTATTACTGCAAATTGGCATCCTAAGACCCTGATCATACAACACTTGCACATATGCTTAACTTTATGCACATGAGCAGCCTCATTAACGCCAAAGACTTAGTCGTGCATAAAACTGAGCAAATACATGAGTGTTTGTGAGATTGGGATTTAAACACAAGGGAGAGAAAACAAATTTACTGTATCATCAACAATTATTTCTGAAACCCAACAGAAGCCAAGGTGATGCCAGAAGTCTGCATAGAGCAGAAACCTTCAAAGAGAGAGAGAGAGAGGAATGGGATTTTGAAGGCTGTTGCCTTTAACTCAATCCATTAGACCAAATAATTGTGGGCCAGACACAGGAGGAAACCATCCCTGCCCAGATTAAAATATAACTGATTTTAACAAAGTAAACTGGATTGTCTCTTAAAAACATAGTTATTAATCTTAGTTATTACAAAGAAGAACAGTTTATAATCAACTTGGATTTGACTAAATTATTTAGCAGTGTCTCACACAAGTCTTACAAAATTAATTTAAATGGTGGTAGGTTTACATGGATTCAGAGCTGATTACAGCATTTATATAGTCAACATAAATGCGAAGGCTTATATTGGAGGGAGGTGTCTATTGCACTGCAGTGAAGACTGATGGCCAGTCTTGGAGCCAGTTTTAATTAAAATATTCACAAATGCTTCGGAAAACAGAGAAGCTTCTTTACGTTATAAAATTTGATGAAATTATACTTTTTCCTTGGGAATCCAGAAGAGTAAATGCAATAAAATTTGAGTACTTACCAGTGAGACAAGAAAAAAACAAAATTCTGTAAAATAACATCTGTAGATGTAAGGCTTCTGCCAAATTTAAAGGGATAGTTCTGGAAAAGGAATTCTGGGAAAAGTGCAACCCTGCACTGAGAAGATGTAAAATAAGACCTCTACAAAACAGAGTTGTTGTCATAAAGAGGATCGGCCATAATTTATGTTTATGTTTCATGATAATTTCGGTGTGCTTTTTAAGCTTTTATTTTTGTTCCACTTTGAAAAAAAAAAATGAGTACATTCTCAACAGTCAGTTTTACTGTCACTTTTTTTTTTGTGTATGGATTTTTTTCATACTTTCTGTTCTTCTCACCCAGTAGGATTGCTGCTGTCAATATTGCTGTGTACCAGTAAAGCTGATGGAATTATTGTACTTCATATTAGTCCCATCTTGCAGCTTGTTTTGAAGCAGCAGTTCCAGGGCCTCCAGGTTCCAGACGTGGCCGTGGATCTGACTCTTGGCAAAGTCTGGAGATGTCAAGGACTCTTGGTTCTCCATAAGGTTTGTTCAGGAAGGTTGTCATGGAGATACAGAGTCTGTCCTGTCCTTCTGTGACTGCGTCTATATGGACAGGCTGCCCACAGCCACGGCCGTGAGGGCTGAGCTGGCAGGGAGCCAGGCAACTTGTGAAAATGCTTTAGCACATTTGCACTTGACAATTTGTTTGTTTTTAAATGGACTATCAGTGCATTGATGATCAGCTGTTTTCAAGTCTGCATCTATCATAAAGGTTTAATTTTATATAAAAATAGCATGGGGGGTGACTTTGGTGAGGAAGCATCTTCACTTCTGTAATCTCACAGCACAGCACTTGAATGTATGAGAGCAAAGGGAGAAGAATAGCAGGGGCTGGAGGAGTTTGCTGGCCAGGAGCTCTCTACTCATTGGCCCTTTTCCCAGAGGAAACAGAGTTTTAACTTTCTTCGTGGGTTTTGACTTTTATATCTCATCTATATGGATTTCAAAGAAGGAGGTAGGACACTTCTCCTGTGATTAACTGGCACACGGCAGGTGTTGGATTCTGAAATGGACTTTAAGGAACTATTATGATAAAGATATTAAAACTGATATTATTGATGAGAAAAGTGATGTTGAAGGTGTAGCAGCCAGAGGAATTAGCCCTGAAAATATTTATTCTACTTAACATCGCCATGTGCAACATTGCTTTAGATGGCTGGTCAGTAAATGGCTGGTGCATGTCTGCAAATTCCTGGCTTCAGAGCATCACCATGTTCTGAACTGAAGGTCTGTGACAACTGGAGAGTGGAAGAAAGTCTGAAATAAATTTGCACAGTATTTATCTTGTTTTAAATGCCTGTCTGCTTCTTTCCCACAGGTAAAGAGCACAGAAGATCTGTTTATTAGCACAACTCTAGCAGATTGAACCTACCAAAGGCTGTGATGATAATATTGCAGTTTCTTTGAAATACAATTCTAATTCTTTGAGGGAATATTTATTTCAGAATAGATGAGACTTTACCTTATTTATTATATTCTGAAGCACACCTTGAAATGCAACACTGAACACAAATTTCTGTTTGATTTATTTAATGGAAAAAATTTCTTCATCAAACATTTACTTTCAGAATGAAACCTTAATATTTTACTTTTTATCTCTCTGGTCAATCACTGATTTGTTTTTACTTTTTTAGTTTTTCCTACTGCTGGATGTGTCACATGTCTGTAAAAAATGTGTAATCTTATAAAGTGTTGAACAAAATTTGTAGTTTTCAAACCAGTCAGCTAGTTGACCTGATTAATGGATTACATTAATTTCTTTTGGAAAAACAGTTTGCTCAGGTGATGCATAGCACTTGAGTGCAAGTTTACCTAACAAAATTGTAACTAATGCCTGATTATTAATTTTCTGATTTGATACCATAGACTCATAGAACAATCCAGTCTGGAAGGGATCTCAGAGGGTCACCTCATCCACCTTCCTACTCAAAGCAGGCTCAGATATGAGATCAAGTTGCTGGGAACTTCATCCAGTCTAAAAAACTCCAAAGATTTTAACATAACCACACAAGCTCTCTGGGCAATCCTTTTCAACACTTGACTGTCCAGTGTCTCTCCTTCTCTCTCTGCTGTGCTGGGGCTCGTGTAACTGAGGGCTGTGACAAACCCTTTAATTTTTTGCTAGTACATCTGCATGCATTAGGAAGGACAATTGCAATATCCTTCAGGGTCAAAGGCAGGAAATCTAAAAAAAAAATCCTGCTCTTTATGTACTGTATTAAAAGATGAAAATTCATCCTTCTATGTGAGGAAAACAGAATTTCAATGAAGATTTGACCCAGAGACAGGAGAGCAGTTTTCCTATAAAAGATGTTCTTTCATTACAAAGACTATTGTAAGCTAAACATTTGTGATATACTTTATTTCCAAGAAACTTTTTTCAATCTCACTGAGCATGCTGAAGTCATTATATAGTTACTAGAGATGTTTTGTCCAGATCAGCTTACTATAGGTTACAGTTCTGCAGGAGATTAAAAATGATGGACTGCTAGATATCCTTCTAAAAATACTCTTTTAAGTAATATGTATCTGCATTTCCCAACCTTAGAAGAACATCTACAACAGCAAAGGAAATATAGCAAATAATTGAGAGCAAATTATATGTAACAATGAGAACTTTTACCATGGTATTTATTTAAATGAACGGAAATGTCAAAATGTGAAAGCAAAGAACTTCAGTTTATTCACATATTTTACATTCAAAGGATGGGGAGATTTTTTTGGCCTTTTTTTGGAAAAATAGACTCCTCTTGTGGTTTCAAAAACTTTGACAGAGGCATGGAATATACTTAATGAAGCCTGTCATTGTAATGCATACAATGAAAGCCTTGTGTATATGGGAAAAAAGATAAAAACCGAACAAAGTTGACCATTACTAAAAAAAGATTTCCTTTAATAGAAATAAAATTCAGAGTAGTACTTTATTTTAACAGACAACACAACAGTGGGATTTATTAACAACTACATATTTACAGTGCCTTACTGATAAAAATACTAGGCTTCATCTGAGATCCTAGGCACTTCCTGAGAAGGCAACGTGGGCAGGAGATTGCTAGCACCTCACATAATTTAGGTGCTAAAAGGGTGAAATTAAAGCCTGCTTTTAAAATAAGTAAGATGCCATAGGTGGACCTGTTGATGCATCTTGTTTATGCTCTGATCTGCCAAACTTGCACCTCGATACTCCCTTGATTTCTGTACTTCTATTTATACTCCTAAGGTTAAGTGCAGGATTGTTTCAAACCCAGGAGCCTCCGAGGAAGACAACTGCTTGACTGAAAGATTCTATGATTAGAGAAAACTGTTGCAATTGCAATTTTACCTAATACAGAGGCACATTACCTTGAATTTAAATCTGTATTCTTCTGCATCGGTGATTTCTACCACTTTATTTAGATCCCACAAGGTCTGGATTCCAAGTATGTCTATGAAGTGACAAACCTGTGAAAGCATCTTCTTCCCACAGCCTTCAAAATCATAGTGCCAGTTTAGCAGATCTCAGTCTTTTTGGCAATTAAATAAAACAAGAACCAGATCTTTTTCAAAGTATTCACAAAATAATCTTTCACTTATAAAATGACTGTCCCACCATTCTTGTATCAGATCTGACCTCAGCTCTTTAGATCTAAACAGTTCTTTAGAAGTTATAAAAATAAAGAATTGATTAATATACAAATATATATTTCAGAGTGATAAGAGAATAATATTAAACAAATTCCTTTTTTAATCTACTTTAAATTAAAAGAAATGTTTTCAAAAGTCTAGGCTGAAGCAGATCTTTATCTATTGACTCTTTAATGGAACCCATTCACTGCAGATGGTCACATACAACTTAATGTAAGAAGTTCACTATTGCAAAAGGATGGTGAACATGTTTCCACTAGCTAAGCAATTCATAAAATCTGCTGTGCCAGTTGGTTTTTGGTATCTTACTTTTAAGAAATGGAGATATTTTTAATATTAGAAACAAAACTTCAGTCATGAAGTCTTGAGGTTCTTTAGAAATTGAATTCTTTCCCTGGTCTTTTTAAATATTTGTTTTCAATGTTTTGTATACTGTGTGTATACAGAATAATATAGATGTTCTGCATGAATGCACATGTATGTACAAAAACAGTCAGTAATTCATTTAGGAGATATACCTGCTCACTTGGTCACTTCATACTTTCAGAATACCATATTTTTGCAGTAATATCCATAACAACAGCATTTAAGTTACTCCCTTCTTCTGCTGAGATGCTTATGGGTGTTTTCCTTCCCTTTATCTCAAGCAGCCAAAACAGCAAGGGACATTTTTGAACAATCTATAATACTCTTCCTGAATCTGAAACAAAAATATTGAATTCAAATATGAAATAGATTCATTAATAGGTCTATACGTCTTTGAACTCATTTTGTACTGCTACTGTCACTAAATTTTTTAAAACGGGACTGAGTTTTACTTCAGGACAGAACACTGAAGGAAAGTATCAGCCTAGGGTAGTGTCGATGAATATTGCTGCTATTTGAAAAGATGGGAAATGAGTTTTATTGCACACACTGCATTATTTCATCAGGTTAATGACACTATAACTAGTTTTATAGTTAAAAAGCCCCATTTTCCCCTGTTTCATACTTTGGTTTTAAAATGGGAAAATATATGAGAAGGTAAAAATTGGACAGAGGTTCTGCCACCACTGAAGGCAAACGCTCAACTTCAGAGCTGGACACCTGACTGTGTAGAGACATGAGACTGCTTGACCCACTTCCCCCAAGGATTAGAACACTTACCTTCCTCGACAATACACAAAGAAATATGAAGATGAACATCCCCTGGAATGCATTGAAGATTGTAAAAAGATAGGCAGTAACCACGGACCCCTGAACAACATGGAGGACCCCGAAAATCCAGGTAGCTCCAAGGAGGAACAGGAGAGCAAGGGCACCTCGGGCACAGGATCTAGACAAGAAGAAAACATTATGAACAACATGCAGGCACATGCTACTTCCCTTTCTTTTCCACTTTGGGTGGTGAATGCTGTCTCGGAAATTTTTTCAAAGCTGCAAAGGCCTGAGAAGTGCAAGTGCAGGGGCTGCTCTTCAGGGTGTGCTGTGGCACTGTGGCATGAAAAAACTCATATAATCACTTCAGAAGACCAAAGGAGTAAAAGTGGAGGGCCTTAAAACACTGGCTTCTTTAATCTTCAGATATGTTTTCTCTGGTGTACTGCAGCACCATATGATTTGATTTAAATCTACTGTTAGTGTAATTCCCCAAGGAAAAACATATGGCTGTTACGAAGCATTTGCCCACTTTTCCTCCTCCCCCTTATCTTCTCAAAAAAATAACTCAGAAAAATGTACAGTATGCTCCTAGGTCAGTGCATGTGGATGACATCAAAAAGATTCCCAGGCTGCCTCTCACGTTCACTGTAGAGGATGGTGTCAGTTGTAAAACCAGACTTTTTTTCTTTATTCCTTTCTCTTAAAAAAAAAAAAAAAAAAGTTACTAGAACACAAATACTCTCAAATAGTTCCTGGGTCAGCATATTGATGCTTTAGAGTTTTAGGAACTGATTTGCTCTGATTTTTTTTTCCCCCAAGATGCTGTATAGCACAGACTTGAGAAAATTACAGCATGTTGTCTTGTAAATGAAGCCACTGATTATTTTCGTATTCATTCTCAGCTCAGTCATTGCAGGACTTCCTTTGAACAGCAGACATTTTTAGCACTGCTCCCCTGAAAATGAATAATTTTCAACTTTGTTAGAACCAGGTCACCACATGAAGCTATGAAAGGTGAGGAATAAGAAAGAGTAATCAATCAAACAATTGCTAAATCCCAACTATAAATCTAGTGCAACGCATTGAAACTGCAGGAGTGTTCCTAAGCAACACAAACAGTAAGTTGTTTTCAATGTTCCCTGTAGTACACTTCAGCCTTTCCTGCACAAACGGTTTTCAAGGCCCCTATAAATCAGTTTTAAAGAGAGTGAGTTGATGGAAAAATCGTAGCGGCATGCGAAGTAAAATCCTGGAGAGAATCTGCTCCATCCCCCCAACGCCACAGGAGCACAACGTCCTACTGTAGACTGTCCAAGTAACGTGAATGGCTCCAATCTCTTATCACTGAATTACTTGTTACTTCAAGGCAAATATGTTGCTGCCATTTCAGGCATAAGTTTTGAAATCAGTTTTGGCTTGCATCGAGGTTGTGGAAAATACTTAAGAAAAAAGGACAAGTTCTTCTTTAACTTTGACATCAGCCTTTACCCTCTGGTTGATACAGGCAACTCATTTTCCTCATAGACCTCTCATGCACACCCCAGTGCACAAAGTGTTGCTCAATGGGAATAATGATTGCAAGATTTACATCCAAATATATATATGTAAAAATACAACAGAAAAAAGCTTTATTTTTCTACACATCAGGAGACGAAACTGTTATTTTGGAATACTCACTATCATCTCTATCTGTATTTAAACTTCCAGAAGGTAGAATTTGTATTGAATAGCAAACTTACCTTATATTTTCATAACAACTGACTTCAGGCTTTAACATTGCAGTGTGACGAAATACTTTATAAATAATCACTCCAAAAGCCAACAAATTAACCTGGGGGAGTGAAAAAAGGAACTTTTAGTTCAAACCAGGATGCTTTTGAATGTCAATAACTGTTAAACATTTAAATGAAACAAGACAGATGAAGTTTCTGTGTATCTAAAACTTACAGAACCCATATTTAAAAAATGAGCCCTGCAATAAACATTGATCAAACAGGGATGTAACTCTACCTTATCTCAACATTATCACTACCAACAGTGTGCAAATGTTTATTGATTTTATTGGCAAATCTCTTCAATTTCCTGCTGTGATTATTTTGCCGGAGAGGAGAGGGAGAGGGAGAGGGAGAGGGAGAGGAGAGAAAAGAATTAAAAAAAAAGAAAGGGAAATGGAGAATCTCCCCAAAAACCTTCTGAGCGTCTGATCCTCTCTTTGCTTGGCTAGACTTCACTGATCTTCACTGATAATCACTGATTTAATCTATACTGCATTCCTCTAAAAATGTGGATGGTTGCTTTCTTACTTTGCAGCATTTAATGTAAGAATCTATTTAAAATATTAGTAAATAAACCAAATTTTAGCTGGGTGTCATTCAGGTACTTCTTGTAAATCCTTGGTTGTGATCTCTTGTCCAGTTCCTGTGGGCTACCAGCTGCAGGAAGAATAGAATTAATGCCTTCCCTAAGCTGTTTCCCCAGAAAGACTGTATGGTTTTTCCCTGCTTCATTTTCTTTAAAAAAATCTCAACCAAACCCAAAATCCAAACCAAAACAAAAAAAATCCATCTCTGAAATGAAAACAAAAAGTGGTTGGAGCATAGCAGCACTTTAAAAGGCATCACTTTCATTTGTTACTCATTAGGTATGTCCTTAGAACATTTTGGTTGTTTCAAGGGAGGAGTACCTGATATTAAAGCAGACTCTGCTTTAATTAGCTGCATGCTCATACTTTAATGCTGCATAATATATTTACAATTTGATAAGACAGGAGATAGAGCTGATTAGCAGTTTAGGGAATTAATCCTGCACTGAATACCTTGTACTAGTGCTGATCATGAGAGCTATTCTGAAGCTCCTTATATTTAAAACTGTAATCTATGATATCTCCTAAACCAGCAATTTTTCAAAGTTAATTATAAGTCAGTCAGCAGTTGTGGATAATTATATGCAGACTTACTTTTTATCTTATATTTGTTGGTGAATAATATATCAAATAACTTCATGCACACACTGTAATCTGCATAACCCACCTAATGTACTTATTAATTTGAAAAAGGTAGCGGGAAATGTGATCAAAGTACTATGAGCATGGAGAACACAATGCTGGTTCTTCAGAAACTGCACTGGAGATCACAGCACAAATCACACGGCCAACCTTCCCCTGTGCCAGCCCTTCGCCATGATCACTGAAGTCAGTGAGCACTTTCCTATTGCCAGAAATTGGTTCAGTGAGAAGATCTATGGGCCAACCCCTCTTACTCACATAAATAGCTGCAGAACTGGCAAGGTTTTGCTGAGCAAGGATGGGGCAGGCAGCAGGTTCCATTTCTCCTTGTCCCAGTGGGGCTCCTTTACACAAAAACTATTTGCACTGTCCGTTGCACAGGATAATAGGATTTGGCCTTCTACATTAAAGTAATACCCATTAACTATGATCTTTTCATTCACCAACCCATTCTAATGGGAATAATCTGTATGTATCGGGGAGCAGGAGAGGTTAACACCAGCTTCCCAGAGCCAGCTGTCAGAACACAATTATTGTACAATATGTCTCAGGTAGCATCACAGGAGGTAGTGTTACAGGGTGATGAGGATGAACTGAACTTCTGAAACACCCAGTCATTTCCAAGATTTATTAATGACTTAAGTCGGTCTTTGGCCCATTTTGAAGCACTCCATTAATTAAAAAAAAATTCTATAGCTAAGTGAAAATGCACAGACTTCCTTTACACAATGTTTCAACCTAAGTTAGAAGCCTCTGGAACTGCATTTTGTCCTTTGAGTGAGGGATGAAATGGATAACAACAAACTAGTAGTAACTATACTGTGACACAAATGAAGCAAAACTTGAGAGAAAACAATAGCATGAACTCTGGGTAAATCCAGGAGAAAAAAGTAGCTAATGTGAACAATGTGTCAAGTGTGGCCTGTAGATAAAACTGGTAATCCAAAAGGTATCCTAAAGAATGCATTCTGCTTCAAATTGACACTCTGCATGTTTTTTGCTATGAACATACCGATGGCCTCAACTGTTTCTGGGAAATGCAAAGTAAAATGTTCATATTGGATGGTGGGACTAAGTAGGAACACTAATAATTTGGATTTACTAGGATGAAACAGGAAATAGAACTGATATCCCCAAAGAGCCATATGTATTCCAACAAACGGAATGGGAAGTAAAATCACTTAAAATGTCTGGCTAAAAATACAAGCTCTTAAGACATTTGGATTTGTATCCAAAACTGAGTTTCAAATGAGCAGAAATGGAGGCAGTAGGCTGTAAAAGTAAACTAAAATATAGATATACACAAGAAACCCTGAATGCCCAAATCTTCCATCTGGGACAAATGGAGGGGCTTCTGAGTGAGAGACACTGAAACATCTGAAGAGTTTCAACTGCTACTTACAGCCAAATATTTTTTTATACTTACTTTGGTTGTAATTGTGTGTTTTAATTTTTGTAATTAAAACACGGTCTTAAGATCTTGTTGAATAAATCTCCAATGATAATATAATTAAGACTGCCTTAAGGTGACAGGCGAGGTGAATGGGAATGAAATGGCAAACATAAGGCACGCTGTCTCCGGAGAGGGAGCAAGCTGGAGCGGAGCAGGATGTGCAGGCAACTGTGAAACAGAGCTCAGGACAGGCGCTGCACAGGGCTGGGAAGGGGCAGCCTGGGGACAGCTGTGGGGACAAGTTACCTGTGTAATGAGCACAGTTTCTCTGCAGCTTGGGGCAGACCCCAAGCGTGAAAGGCTGTGGCACGGCCACAGTTTTATCAAGTGAATAACGATGTTACAGTGTGACACGGCAAGTTCTTGTGCCTTTGTTTTCAGTGCTATTACATGGCTGAGCAGTCAGAGAAACTGCTGCATGTCCTGAGAGGGGCTTCTCGGCAAGTCTAATAGACTAGAGGGGAATTGCATTGATTCCAAGCCCTGAACTGAATATATTTTGTCTTTTATTTATTTAACAAACCACCCCAAACTCCTATTGGGCCAACAGTGCAATCAGTCCTTATATTTTACAGAGGAAACCTCTGACTTTCTCCCTGCCAGCCCAATTCTCTGGAATGCTCAGCATCCTCAGCTCTACCTCCTCTCCAATGCAGTGGGAATCATGTTTCACTCATCACGCTCAGGTGCACTACAGGACTAATTTTAATAATTAATCTATTCCCTTTTTTTTTTTTTTTAAAGTGGTTAATCAAAGACAAGGACTGATACAGAAAAAGCCTCCACTCACAGGATCTTCAGGGAATCAAGTCTCCTTAAAGATATTTGTAAAAGCATTTTTAGCCTTCTTAAATTCTAGAAATGTTGTGATATATTAATGAATAAATGAAAAGCTTAAAATACGTTTGTGTGAAATAGACAATGAATAAGAGCAATTATTAGGATCCCATGAAATCAGGATTCTGTAGATATGGACAACTCCATTTATGTAGTTGTATAATGTAAAAGAATCCCTAAGGAGACACAAATCTGCACAAGCTGTGTTCTATTGTACACTGATGGCTGAGTTTAACGGGAAGATAGTAAATACATCTCTTTTGGGGACATCACCTATGAGTAGGGTTAGAAGGATTTAGGACTATGGAGTGACTTCTGGCCCCATTAAGCCAATGTCAGAACTGCAGTTAAATGGTAAAACTCCCATTGCCACCAACACTGTCAAGGCTTTATCACTACACACCATAGAGAATGGCAGTCCCAAAGGATTCACAGGCAACAGTGGACAATGCTTCAAGTTTCACTCTGCAGATTAGTGTTTGCCTGCATCATGGATGTACACGGTGGTATCGAGCAGGACACTGAAATTTTCCTGCAGCTGTTTTGGGGATCTCCATGGCCCAGTTCCCATGTTCAGAACTATGATGCTGGTAGGTAAGATCCAACAGGCACACAAGGAAGAGTTCAGAGCTATCTGGAGTGGTACAGGTCCTAGGATCAGGTGTGACCCACAGCATCACTCTGGATAATTTCCTCTTGTAAGAGAGAAAAAACAATTGAGAATTCAAAGAAATTTACTGGTGCTCTCCTAGTCATTTTGTTGATAATAAAGAGGCTTTGCCAAAGGAATTAGTCTGTGGAGCTCTGTTCAATCAATCATACATATTTTAGAATAGGACGGGAAAAGCAGTGTGTGGAGTTAACCTACCTCCACCTACAGCTAGGATGGCTCTGGAAATCTGTTTGCAAATTTTCATCCCTCCCTCTGTCTCCTTACTACCCTGGTTACCTAGCAGGTCTAGGAGTGCCACAGCAGAGAGCACTGAGGAACAATCTCATCCGTTGTCTAAGCAAATGACAAACTTCTCTGTGGATTGTTAACTGGATTTTGGAAACTAAGTAATAATACAAGAATGAGCATGTAGGTCCCAAAATCCTAAATGTTGCAAGCTGCTGGAGGTGTGCTAATAGCACATTGCTTAGCAACTGCTATATTTAAAATAGGTCTTTAATTCCACTGTTAAATGTATGTATTTTACATACTGTAAGAGTAACATAATGTTCTGTCCTCAAGTAAATATGTTAGGGCTTCACACTGCATGAAACTCTCTCTGTGTAGATACAGAAGGATAGTTATTTTTAGTTGAATACTGAATAGTATGATCTACACAAAATTTAATAAAACTTGCAAATAAAAATATTTGCACTCATGTTGAAGAGTTGTAGTTTCTTTCATAATTAATTACAATTAAATTGTAAGACACTGAATGATTTATCATCATTTTGCCCCATCAAGTTAGTTGACAGCTATCAAATTTGACAACTAAGACATATTTTCTCCTTCTCCACCCGGCCCCCCGCCCCCCTTTTTTTTTAAGCAAGGCAAAGAGCACTTGAAAGCTCAGAGGGGAATGGTCTGTCTTTCATGGCAGTAGCTCAGTTAGCACCTGGACATCTGGTGAAATGAAATGGATCAGGACAGGGCATTCAAAAAAAATGTGTCCAATACTTTTTTCTTGAAAGGTGTCAGTTCATTAGCAGTAAAAGACATTTACTGTTTTGGACTATGTTTTCACCAGGAAACGCTTCCTGACTAGGATAGCTTTTCTGAGTAAAACCAGAAAGGACACTCCTGAACAATGAAAATCCCTGTGGACAGCACATTTATACAGGACATTGGAGACATGGGGCACAGTTTTCTGTTTTACTTAATATTCAGGCTAGGCTATGACCCTTGCTTTTTCCAGGCTCTGTACCAGTTATTCACTGCTACTGCTGGATCTATTCCATGCCATATAAATAATTAAATATTCACTGGAGCAGTGGGACCTGGATTTCCCTCACCCCCCCAGTTCCTCATCCAGAATTATCTAAAGACAGTTTTGTTTTTTTTTAAACACTGGTGTAATTGTTTAACATTAGATCGAAGTTTTGAGGATATTTCCAATACACATCATTTATAGAATGAAAAAGGACTTGGTAATTTCATATAGGATGTCTTTGTGTGAAAGATACACCCCAGCCTTACAAAAGTTATTAAAATATTTCAAATACCAGTCTTAAAAGGCTCTCTAGTGTTACAAAGAAGAGAAGGTATAAGAAAGAGGCAGCTAATTCTAAAGACTCAGACATACTAGTTCTGATTCAGTCTGAGCACTTTACATTCAAACTTCAAAAATGAAACCCCCAAATCATTCTCTTTTCCTTTCTTAGTCTCTGTCTCAATAATTGATGAAACCATCTATATGCTGATGTCAGATCTCACAAAAAAGAATGAGAAAATTTCTCCTGCTGCTCTCTTAGGCATATACTTGAATTTTTTACATATATCATATTGAATTTGGCT
Organism: Climacteris rufus; assembly: GCA_013398175.1. Classification (NCBI taxonomy): domain Eukaryota; kingdom Metazoa; phylum Chordata; class Aves; order Passeriformes; family Climacteridae; genus Climacteris; species Climacteris rufus. Next base: position 964,502 of record VZRZ01007151.1, on the reverse strand, counting down.
CTTTCAGAAAATGTCTGAAGTTCAGAGCAGCTGTATCTGTATCAGTCTGTACAATGACCCTCATTATGAGCGTTTGAATTAATGAGCTTGTGATGGTCTGAGTTCTGCCACAGAGAGCAATACATTTCTGTCTTTCTGGCTGGATGGCTAATGGCTGGGTAAAATGACAACATTCAGTGGGTCATCGTTATTTCAGTCAGGGGAGAACAGAATTAAGCTATTAACAATACAACAGTTTAAGCTTCAAAATGAAAATGTATGCTATATTAATTGCATAAAATTGGACACAAGCTGGCAGTCAAACAGTCAGGGTTTGTCTCCTGACTGATTTATCTCATTACCATGTCCCCAGTGAATATATCTTCTTGAATGCTTTAAGTATACAACAGCAGTCTTATCTGGGAGTAGGAAATTGAACAAAAACATTAATGAATCCCCTTTAGGCTGTATTTTTGGGAAATATTTTCAATTATGCAGGGTTAGAATTTTATGGTTCTAAGATTTTAATGATTCACTTGTTTTAAAAGCTAAAGCATAACCAAATGAGTTTATTTCAAATCCTGACTCAGGAAGTACAAAATGTTCATATAAGATTGCTCTCTATTTATGAATACTTCAAAGTTTCCTTTTACATACTTCAAGTTATAGATTTAGACTCAATTAAGTGTTTCCTTCATATTTTTAGAACATTTATAAGAATAAATAAAGAAATGGGATTTCTATGCTTTTCATCAGGGTAAACAGCTTTGCAGACTGGTGGATTGAGTGTTCTTTCTCATTGGATTGCAAAACTAAACACATAATTTACCCTCAGTTCTGCAGCCAAGGGTAGGAGGGATGAACCAACAGAGCTGTACCTGACTTCAGCCATAAACAACACCCCAGTTAGATCCACTGGTAGGATTGGGGTCTACTTTGCTCGCAGTGTAAATAATTACTAGGCTTACTCTACTCCTTTTCCAGGAAGATTTTGAGAAAATGTATTATCTTGTGAGTTGGGAGTGACATAAATCAGGCTGTTTAATAAACTGATTCAAGGTGCATCAAAAAGTTCAGACCATGTATTGCTCCTATCTTATGGTTTCTTTGCACACATGGAAACCTTTCTTAGGCTGCATCTGGACCCCTATGCAGGAGCTCTGCAGAAGGATTTTTCCATGGCAAAGAGGAGTGAAATAGTTGTATATTTTCTTTTAGCACAACTAGTTTCAGTGAATGGATGAGCTGCCAGGAGGAGGCAGTATCAGGAGCACAGCTGAGATGTCAAGTCTGAGAACAAGCTGTATTTGCCATTTGGGAGGTGTGAATAGTTGGCAGAAAGCCGTCCATACCTTCCACAGTTTGCCAAATCCCCTTGAGGATTCAGCCTTTTGCTTTTTCAGAAATATTCATGATTCCACTGTGGATTTGGTAACAAAATCCCATGCTGTGATTTATTCAAAACCACAAAAACTTCTTTCAGTGACCAGGTGAGATTTCCAAGCAGAGTATTCATGTGCAATTACTATTGTGTATTTATTTTCCCTTCTCTAAATACCTGTCAATGATGAATCAAAGGGGCAGAGGAATAGTGGAAGAAAATCTGATTCAAATGAGAAAATATGTCATGTGGATGAAGTCATTATGCAATTGCTAAGGAAGTCCAAAAGACATCATCAGTCTATGTTAACCATCTAAAGCAAACCTACCGTGTCCATTCAGTGAACCATTTAGGGTAAGCATATTTGTTTATAATAATTGTGATTACAGCAAGGAAATGTACAGAATCACCAAGAAGAAACCAAACAATTAAAAATCCTAAAACTAAGAAACAACAAAACCAAATAATTTCAGTCAGTTGTGTGGCTTTCCTGAAAAAGAAATCCACAGAAGCTGATTATACATGGATCCATTAAAAGAGTGGGCACAGATTTTCTTCCTAGAATTGAAGGAGGTTCTGTGAGACATTAATCTGCACTGAGCTGTGGAATGTCTCAGGAAATCTGCACAGCCAGCTAGCACCTGCAGGTGCTCTTCTCCTTCCCCTTGGCATCCACCTTTGCACTCTCACCTGCTGTGCCTGCTTGGTTCACTCTGTGTGGCAGAGGGCAAGCTTGAGCTTCAAGTCTAATGACCTTTAAGTGACTGCAAGGGAGCACTTCATATACTTTTTCTTATAAAACTACTAAGTTGAATTTTAAGAAACAAACACATATTTGGAACATCCTTCAAGGATCCTTCAGCCTTACCTGATCAATTTGTTCCTATGTAATAATACAGGATCAAGTAATTTTCAGGTTGTAGGCTAATGGCCACAGCCTCTCTTTTCTAAGTATTTCCAGGGACCTTAGAATTGGGAATTTAATGGGAGAGAGAAGGAAGAAAAAACCTTAATTCATGTGAAACCTGTGGTCTTGCTGAGAAATTGCATCCATTGGATGTGGCAATATGGAAGCCATGGCTTGGAGATTTAAGCTGATCCTGTCCACTGAACAGGACAAGTATTTTCTGCCTCAGTTATTACTTAGCACAGCAGGTATTGTTGTTGTTGAACAGCACTGTGATTTGAAATAATCTGTTTCAAACAAAGTTGCAGACTCAGTCTTTAATGTCACTATATGATTAATTCTCTCCACTTTATCCCCAACGGCATAAGAAATGCAATGGAGACACCTTTAACTGAAGCCACAGAGGGGCTAATGAAAAGGGGACTGTTACTCTTTAATAAAGAATAATAAAGGCATTGCTAGTCTCTGTAGGGTATTTATTTCCACTAAAAAGGCAGACTGAGGAACAACAGTAGATATAAAAAAAATGTTTAAAACACTATTTTCTGAAAAACATACAGTAAACAGTAGAGTGTATCTTTCACATCTATCTAAGAAACATAATTAAGCATTTATCACAAATAACCCTTTGTAAAAAAACCCACAGAATTTTTCAAAGCACAAATAATCACTAAAAAGAGTGAAATGGTGCTATGTTTTGTTGTGGTGGAATTCAGAGGTCAAGCAATTTTTTTGATAGTAATTCTTAGAATATCAAGAAATGTCAGGAATAATTAACGTGAGATGTTTCACTGAAGAGCAGGGATAATAAAGTCAGGAAGCCCAAAGAGGTAGTGGACTTGATTACTTGATGTGACTCACCTCAGAGGAGCTGCTTTTTGTTTTTTTTCTTCATTTTTAAATGGTAACAATGGTCTGTCAGACCATGTTAAATATTGAAGCTTGGGGAAATGTAAAATCTTAGATTCTTGGAATATTTATTTTACTGTAAGAAAGATGTTCACTTTGAATAGTCTAGATTAAGTATATGAAATTTGTGAATATATGAGAAAACAGTAGAGTAATGGATTTGACAGGAATTTTTTCTGCATTGATTGCAGCAGTATTACTAATCCTGAATCAACCTAAATGTACAGAACTGAATAAGTATTAGAGCTGTCCAATAAGATTTGATGAATCACTAGTCCATTAATTTTACCTTTTTTTGTTGAATAAATTATTTGACAAATAATGGTAAAATTCATCAAATAAATTATCTGATGAATGTACTTTTTAAGTAATCGACTAGCTCTAATGAATATGCAGGCAGTTCCTTAATGAAAAGCATTACTCTACTGTTAGCCTGCTTTCATCACTCATATGTCACTTTTTTGTATTTTGCAATTGCAATCTGTATATTTTATTCATTTACCCATTTATTTATACAAGAAAGGTTCAAAACAGTATGGTTAATCAATCACTGAAGTTCTTAGAATATTTTTGCTTTACAGTTGATTACTCATTACATTTATTAAAAAGGGCTTGGATTTTCTGAGGACACCGCTCCCAAGAATTATTCTTGGCTTGTATGTTCCAAGTCAAGTGCACAAGTATGCTCTGAAAATTGCAGGGTTCATTTATAAGCCATTTTTGTAGTTGTAAACACTACAATTACCAATTGTTTCAAGAAACTGGAACTTGAAGCCAAGCCAGACACCTTTGAAGTCCCTAAAAACACTCATAAGAGGAATAAAACAAGGAATAGCATACAGGAGCTACCTCTTCAGTACACAGTACTGGGATGTTTGGATAAAAGCCACAGAGAGGATTATCTGGATGATATTCAGTTTTGGAAATGTTCCAACTTCAAAGAGCAAGTCTGTATTTTTTTATTACAGAGGTGATCTCGACAAATGATACTGATAGATCTATACTGTCAAATGGCAAATTGCACCTATTAATGGTGCAACACGTTACACTTCTGAGTCCTGGTTCCTCACAGAAGGTGTGCCAATTTATTGTGGCAGTGACAGTAGGTACAGCAGTCAAACCTGCATGACTCTGTCGATACTGTAAAGGTACAAATCATGTTTTCATGGGTGACTTTGAACTTGCTGCACAAAGCTCAGCTTTACAGATTTGATGGGAGAAAGTTGTGGGAGATGTCTATTAGAAGGGTTGGATATAGGAGCACTTGGAGTAGCAGGGATTCTCTTCCAAATTTTGCCTTTAATGCCTTGTAGACTTTCATAACTATAGTGTTAACAGCCTTTGGCCAACCCTTCCAAACAGCATCATTTCTACTCCCAATTGGATAACTAACATATAACTGTCCCTCAAAATAGTTAAAAGTGGTAGGACTTACGCTATGTCCACAGAGGTTAAAAGATGAAGTTTCCAAAAACAGCAGGGGTGCAGAATAAAGCCCTTACATAGGTCTGCTCCAATTCATATAGCTATGACACTTGAGGTGAGGAAAGCCATGTCAAACTCCTCCACAATGGGAAGGAGTTTGTTATTGACTGACATTACATGCTCATCAAAACTGCAGCCACATCACCCTAATGGCAAATTGTTATTTCCATTCTACACAATTATTACAGAGAGATTATTATTGTAAGAGTGTATTACAATAGAAAAGAAAGGTCTTCTAAGGCTTCTTTTTATTCTCTTTTATTTTTTTTTCATTTTTGTACCTTTTATTTCTGGGGTTTATATTTGTCTTTGCCTCAATCAGGCTTGGGTTGTGGTGTGTGTGAATGTTTGTCCCTTAAAGCTTGAGATAAACTCACTTTTCTATTAAAAAGTTTAAATACTTGTTATAAATAATTTCCCCATACTTGTATGCTTTGATCTAATCTACTGCATAGTTTTAGCAAAAATGGTTGTGGTTCTAAAGATTACAAATATTAGGAGGAAGAAATAAGTTGTAGAAATTATCTTCAGTTTGCAGCTTGCTTTATAAAGGTTTAAAATGCTTTTTCTTTGCTAAGTCCCCCTATAGAGCTTCTGACCCACTTCTTTTCGTGTACAGTCACCAGTCTAATAATAATAATAATAATTTTTAGATGGGATCAATAAGGCTACTGCTTTGCACTTAAGGCTTCTTATAGAACCTTAATATTAATAAGCAAACACCTTCAGAAGTAGTGCTTCTGCTTAGGCAATCAAAGGAGAACTTAATTTTTACTCCTGATAAATGCTTGAGCTCCCTATGCTTCAATATTACTGCAGATTTACAGTCCAGGAACATATTTGAAACAATGTGCCCTAAGACAGATAACCCATTGGTACAGGACTGGTTCTGTTCTTCATCATTTATGTGTTGTCTCAAAGGCATATTTCAGTATAATCCAAACCACAATTCTCCTGGGTCCCCACTCACAGAAATGGAAAACACCATTTGGGTACATGGGCATTTGTCCTGACAGTGATTTTAATGCTTTTGTGCAAGAATTTTGTGGTTAGTAGCCCTCCAGAGATTTGGTATCCACATGCTCCAGACTATCTTGGAAAACCTGCAAATTCAATGCTAATAGTAGGTGAAGCTCAGGATTTAAAGTAAGCTTGAAGCTGCGAGATTTTTAGCTTTCAATATGAGGGTTGCAGTGGCCTATCTGGTTATCCCAGAACAAAAATGATGTTTTCTTGTCAGTGTCCTTAATTAGTTTTTTTTTTTTTCTCTTTAATTAGCTAAGGGCAGAATGGAAAAGTTGGGAAAAGATTGGCTCCTATAGTTAAAAGAACTTCCCGAGTGACACTACTTTGAAAGGAGTTTAATCTTTGTCGTGTTGAAGCCCATGCAGTTTACTCAAGGAAGGCTGGACAAGGAAAACAGAATTACCACCAACAATGGGCCTTCCATGGAGAAGACATCTGACACCAACTTCATTTTCTAGTGTCAGTGCCTATTTTCATTCGGTTTCCATGTTTTCCTTATTACCTGGATAGAGCATGAGCAAATCACCTAGCTCCCTGCACTCTTAGAAAACATCCTTCTTGCAGTTCAAGCTTCAGTTTGCTATAACCCCATCAAAACAAGATGTCCAAACCCTCAAAAAAAACCCTGCAACAGCTGAAGCACCTTGCTGAAAGTGGCTTGCTTTTAGCCCCGCGTCTAGTGGTGCATGATTATGAGGAAACAATAAATAAAGGTATGCAAATACAAGTCAACACAAAATACTTCTATAACACACAAAAAGTAGCCAAACAATCACAGGGGTCTTTGCTGTCCAGCTACAGGTTTTTAGTGTGGCTTCACTTAAGCGAGGCAGGAAGAGAAAAATAAGCTGTCTGACTGGTCTGCTCATCCATAGGAGGGCTGCACTGGCTCACAGGCCTGTATCAACTTCTAACACCTCCTTTTTTTCTTTGAATTTGCAGGGATTGCTGGAAGATCTGGAGTGCTCAAAGAATGTCTACAGGCCTCAGAGCACAGCTTGCAGGATTTGCTTCTGTGGCCAGCGAGACTTACAGCAAAGCCACTGCAGACCTGTGCTGCCTCTGTGCCGTGTACCTGAGATCCCCATTAGGCACAGCTCAGCTGGAGCTGAAAACAGGTATACAGATGCCTAAACTTAGAGCATTTTGTATGTTTTGATAATGGGATTTTCTTGTGCTAATCGTACAGAGATACATCACTGTGCATAAATCTTTCCTTGAAGGCAGATGAGGAATAGGGATGAGAGAAACAACAACAAAACCCCAGCCCTGCTGCCTCCATGGAAGAAAGAGATAAAGTCCAAAGAGGAAATAGGAAATTGTAAACTTAAACCTAAGTATTGTAAGAACTTCCTAGTAAAGGATGATGTCTCCCCACGATTTTTTTTCCTTCTCAGTAACCTGTTGGACACCAGGTCTGACCCCAGAGGCACTGAGCCAAGGGAGGTTATGGTGCTTTGCCCCTCTCAAAATCTGCTGTGCTCACCAGAAGGGTGAGATGGGGAGGCATCACCTTGCAGTTGTATCTGGCAGATTGTTTCCAGCTGTACTCAATATGCAGTGAGAATTAAGGGTAGAATTTGACCAGAGTTACACCTGATACTTTATTAAGCTTTGAAATGGATAATGCCTTAAAATAAAATTTTTTCACTACCAAGGTGTATGTGTTAGGCACTGCCACTTCTCTTTTTTTACAAATCCTCACATTATCACTAAACAGCTTAAAAAGTAACATAGTTGTAACTGATTTGACCATAGATGTCATGAGGCCTCACTATTGTACCTTCTCCTTCTGCTATCTCCAGCTATCACTGTCAACACAGCCATACACAATAAAGCCCCATTACAACTAGAATGGTTCCTTAGGCTTTATAGCACCTAGAAATGCTCCTGAGACATCAAAAACATCTCAATTCAGAATTGCACATATAATACCTGCCAAATTTGCAGGTTTGAAACCACTTCCAATGAGAATTAAAAAGGTCCTCCTCACAGCTGAAATAGGGCTATCAATACTTGACTTGTCTGCCCATGTGAAATAGCAGGTTCTTTTCTCTGACGCTGCAATTTAGTTTAAAATACCTTTGATGATGACAGGGTACATGAGAATGATAAAACCACAAAGATGACAGTCTAATCTTACAAAGATGACCGATTACTGATAAGAGATTAAGTCACACAACATTTGAAAAACCAGATTATCTGTCTGCTAGAATGGTGTCTGTGTACATCTCCTGCTGAGCCATGCTGAGATGCCAGCAACATACAAAGATGCTTCTCTATAAAACTCAGAAATGTTTCACAGAAGTTGTCAGACCATTGAGATAAAGAGAGTAAGAAGAAAAACCCTCTGATATTATATTGAGCTTTTTTGTCAAATATTCATTTTTCAGATTAGTAAAGTATTTAGATGTACAGCATATAAATAATTTAGAGGTACTATAAAAAGGTCTAAATTAGTCAGTTCTGCCCTATAATTAGCACTCACAGCTATGCTAGCAGTGGGTGGGTGATTATTAAACACCTTTTATTATTGGCTTTATGTACTACAATAAAAAATTAAAATTATACTTACAAGAATTATTAGACATGCTGGTCCTATAAAACTCCATATAAAGTTATTCTTAGTGCTGAGCCAACATCTGAAAATTAAACAGCAGAAAATGCATTGAAATGTGCTTTTGTGATTATTGTCTCCTGTACAAAGATTTGGACACAGAAGCAGTGACTTACACTTCTGTGGTGCCATAGTACTTGTATCCCAGTGCAGCAGAGATTCCAACGACCACAGCTGGACTGACATAGCCAAAGACATAGAAATTCTTGTGCAAGAAACCCTTGTTGTAGATGACTCCCACAACTATAAGGTAGAGGTGAATACCTTCAATGCACATCCACGCAAAAGCAGCTAGAAGGAAATAATGGAGCAATCCAGCAGTAATTGAACAGAAGAGCTAGAAATTAAATCAGAGAAATCAAGAGTCATAATTCTAATAATAGGCCTTTGTTAATATAATATTATAAATAGAATATAATAACAATATAATGCAATTAATACAATATAATAATGTAATAAAATTAATATAATAACAATAAAAAATAATACAATACAATAGTACATGCACAGCAACTGAGTGACTCTAAAGTGGTGATTCAGCAGCCCAGTTGTAACACTGCCTGACAAGAATTTGGCTTACATCCATTTGCACATTTGTTCATTAGTGTTCTCTGGAGCAAGTGATAAAATAAGGAGACTACATTCAACTTTTCAAATTGGTGCGTGTCTTCCCAGAAAAACTGTATAAATTATTTGAAAAGGTTGATCCTATGGCAATAGCTAAGTAGTCTATGTGCTTGATCTACGCACAGTTCAGGTTTATGATTTTGATAAGATTGTAATTAGGCATCGCAAGGAGTTATTTCTGAAATAACTTTTGTTATACAAAGTGTTTGTAAAATGGTATTTTTCAATCCATCAATACTGGAGAGCTACCTCAGGGTTAGCAGCTCATATTTTTTCAAGTGATTTTAAATTCTATTAATCTACTTACAGTAAGCTATTTTGATAATTTATGAATAATTTTATTTCCTAAAACTAATCTGAGATGCAAAAATCAACAGCCTTGTTTTCTGAAAAACAAGAGGGACGGGTCAAGACCTCACACACAGGAAGGAAATTGGTTCTCCAGCTAACAGCTCAGTATCTGAGATGTCAGTTTTGGATTGCAGCTCTGGCCTGGATTTTAGGGAAAACTGTCACCCTGGGAGTCACCAATATGGCTTTGTACAGCATCCTAAGGGATTTGAAAAGTGAAAATGCTAAACACATTGAGATCACAGTCTCAGCAAAAGTGACAAAGTTTAAATTAAACCCATGGAGCAAAGTCAAAATGCACCAGCTCAGAAGAAGGCCCTGTTTCTTTAAATGACCATTTTGTATTTCCTGTGACTGTACTGCGAAGTCAGTAGGTAGGAAATGTGGGGAGTAGACTGAAGATCATATACTGTATATTTACTTTGCAATACAAAATCAAGATGCAAGTGAAAACTACCCACCTTATTATTGTTCATATTAATTCCAATCAGAAAAATAAGTTCCGCCAGGAAAAGGCTGCAGCAGAGGTTTTTGTGAATTGTTGTTCTAGTGCTTTGAATTTCACTGAAGAACCAGAATGTAAAAATGCACATGGAGAGGCAAATCAACGAAATAATTATTCCTAGCTGAGTGATTCTTGTAAGAATGTTATAATTTGTAACACCCTGGGGGAAAATTATAATATAGTATTTAAAAGAACAGCTTTGTACCTTCTCAAGAAAGATTTCATTCTATAATACAGCTCTTTTCTTCTTTTCTACAAAATATTAATCAAAACTGTTTGTAGAGTTGCACTGAAAATGCACACTTTGGATAATCTAAAAAGTATTGGGTTTTTGTGAGACAGATATAATTCTAGGGGAAATTAGTAATAAACTTTCTATATTCCTGCTCTTGCATTTTCTGATATTTCTTAACAAAACTTTTTATTAACATCAGTATCTCCTAATAAGATTTTTCAAAATCAGATCATTTTACTGAATGACAAATACACTGGCAGTAGGACATATATTAATATGACATGAACATTTTCTAATATAAAAGGACTTATCACAGCAGTGACTTAGATAAGCAAAACCAAAGAACTGTCTTACTGAATTTGCAACATGATCAAAACAAGACTCTGAAATAACAATCACTTCAAGCAAATGCTATTCCAAATATCTAACATGAACTTTCCCCAAAGAAACACAAGCTATTTTAATACCGGATGTGAATATTTTCTGTATAAGAATACAATTTCTTTTGCTGTTTGCTATTTGAACAAAGAATCTCTGAAATACATGACTGTACATCAGCAAAAGGATGGTATTCAGATGACCATAAAATGTATCTAAGTATTTTTTTACTAAATAAAGGATGAGAGATTATTCACCTCCCAGCCTTTCTTTTCAAAATAACTATATAAGTACCTGTAAAGGTTTTAAATTTGAACTGAAGATGTAGGATGCTATTTAGCAACCAGGAAACAGCCTCTATCCGCATGAAAATCACAGTGTGAGAGAACTGTCGCAATACAGTATATTCATGCTAATATTCTGCTTGCTGTCAGTTCTGATACCTTATAAAGCTGCCTCCTGAGGCAGGACCTGAGCTCCTGCAGATCCCCACTGAGACCCTGGAAATCTGTGTGGCTTCTTAATATAAGAAGGACATAAATTGAATGGTCATTCTCCTGATTTTGTGCTAGTCGTGAGTGTCCATGTTTAATAGTCATAAACTTCAGATTGATTATGCTGCTGTAAATTCTCAAGAGAGAATTTAAAGCAGATTTTTAGATGCAAAGGTTAGACAAATGGGTGGAAAAGTTTTGTGAGACTGAAATTCAGGTCCATATGGTTACTGACCACCAATGAATGGCAGATAAATCCCACAGCAGTCTTAAAGTGAGATTTAAAATGAAAAGCAATGCTCCAAAAATAAGCACAACAGACCGTGTTTTTGGAACAAGATACTTTGCTGCATCACTGCTCTGTAATACTGCAGAAAGGACATAAGGAAATTCAAACACATATGGGAGGAATTTTGTTTGCTTTGTGCACAATAAATTGTGTGTTTGCTGAACAAAGCCAATAGACAACCTAAAGAGGGGTAAGTATGTAGGTTTCACTGAAATAAAAACATAAGGAATGAAAACAGGAGAAAGTATCTGGTAAAACAATAAATTAAAACAGCACTTACAACAGAGCCACCTGAGGACATCAAAACAGCAAAATGAGTCAGATGATTACATTTGCATGAGATATGAGTGGAGTTGGAGTGTGTCAGCTCACAGCCTTCTGTAGCCCAGTTGCCATTCATTGTGTCTGAGTAGTTCCAAAATGCACATTTAATGTCTTTATCTGCAGTCTGGAACAGAAACAAGACGTTTTACTGATGGCAAAAGACAGGATATTTCCCATCAAGAGACCTTTCTTACGCTAGCCAATGCAATTCGTTAAAAATTTGCTTGTTATCATTGGAAGGTTGGGAAACGAAAAGCACATTCTACAAGGACTATTCCAAGCAATTAAAACATGGCTGAGGATGGAAGCAATTTATCCACACAGCTAAAACCCTACCAAATGTAGTCTAATGAGATTACTGAACCCTTCTGGCACTTGCAAAGATGTTGGAATTTTTAACTACTGAATATATGGTTATATATATACTTGCACCTGTTGAACATGGACTAGGCTGCAAGGTTACAGCCACATTGCTTGTTGTACTCATAGTACATTTGAAATGAACAGTTCAAAACCTGAGACTTATTCTGTGCTTTTTACAAAGCAATCTGGGATAAAGTCAGGATCATATCACACGTGCTATATCATCTGCTGCACAACAGTGATGAGTAAGACCATTAGTATTATTTAATACAGTTCGTGTTTACTAAATATAGTCAAAGATTAAGTCTTTACTGCACTATAGGCTTTATAAATATATGCAAATCTATATAAAGGTGATTTCTAACTCAGAAGGCAAGTAACAAATGTAAATGCTATGTAACCAAGGTTAGCACCTTTTGCCAATGCTCACCTCCCTAAAGAATTTCTTTCTTGTTATGTTTCTGATGATTCTTTGTGCCATGTAGGGTGATGCTTCACATAAGAGTGAAGCTGTCAAAAATCTGTATTTGCTGGAAGTAAACCTCTCAATATTAAAGAAACGTGTTAATATTTCAGAAATAACAAAGCTTCAGAACTATAGGTTCTGCTGTTACCTCCTAACTCCAGGTTATCTCTTTGCATTAACTTTGAAGCATTTCTTCCCTTTTTTCGGTATACATGCTTAACCATCTGAAAGACTTCCAGAAAAAACCTAAATACAGAACAGTCAAGATCCTGTAATATTCTCTGGTTCAGGCATCTACATTTCATTCATACTACAACCCAGCAGAGATGGTATTATTACCCTTGCTTTAGTCCCATAGCAATTTTTCTCTGTATCATATTTAGTATATTGCAGTTAGGATGTCACACTTGAGATTAATCTTATTAGAGTAACAAATGGCAACCTCACGTCGGCAAACAACAGGATTATGTCTCAGTTTATCGTATGCTGCAGGTATTCTTTCATCACATAAAATGATTAGCTAATGTTTTATTTTATTTGAAGTTGATAATAAAAAAACCCTTACCTTAACATACTTTAAGGTAAATGTTATTTTCTCAAGCTCATAGAGTGTAGGTGGATTTGAGCTAATTGCAACAGCTATAACTGCTGAGCTTACTGTCTGTCTCTGCTCTGACGGATATTTGGAGGAGAGGTTTTTAGGCGATGAAAGCAGAGAACCAATATTGCTGTACCTCAGAAAGACAACTGCAACAGTGCCTATCAATCAAACAGACTGTGGTTAGTAGTTTGTGGGTTTTTATAGAAGAACAAAATTGAAGACATTAAGGAAACAATAAACAATAGACATTATTGCTGCTATTGCATAAAATATGCAAAACAGATGGAGTCTTTGTGGAATACTTATAAAAATGTTTTAGAGACAATGAAATATAGCTTTATTTAAAACAATGTAACCGGTATTAGAAATAAAAATGTGTGTTCGCACTGGCAATACTAATTAGATATATGCATATATATTTTTCCTAGAGTAATATATGCTTGCTGCTGCTCTGCAACTGATTACATACAGGGTCTTATAAAGTCTTATAAAGTAAAATGCCTCAGACCTGAAGTAAATACTGGACCTTTCTGAAGTACTGGCTTGCTTTGACTTCCATTACAGTGGAGCCAAAAGTAAAAGGCTTTTTAGGATCCAGCACTGATCTTAATTACTGACTATCTCCCTGGTACAAAAATAAACCACATTTTTCAATACTGATGGGTGGCAAGATGCAGATTAGATGGAAGATGAAGATTTAAAAAATCTTTTCTATGTTTATTAAATTAGGTGGTTTAATTCCAGAGTTGTTTAAACACATGTATTTATACTTAGTGATGACAGTAGTTGTCAGCCCTTTCTGTAGCACTCTGAGGTACAAGCTAGATCTGGATCCTGTTGGTTTTGGTACTGAAGATTACGTGTTTTTCCCCCAGTGAGCTACTCTCTAAATGGAAGTTAGAGACTAGCTCAAGTTTTTGAAGGAGAAGTAGCAGAGAGATTCGAAAGGGTCATTCTGAAGTAATATAGTAGATCTATGGCTGAGAAAAGGATAAAGCTCAGGTCTGTGGTACCAATATCCAGTGTGAAAACTCATTGGATACTCACTGTGCCACTGGAAATGATAGAAATATCAGCCTTGACACAATAATGGAGTAGGAGAAAGGGTGGTAAAAATACCTTTTCTCCTTTGTAGTTAGCAGTGCCGAAGCTCAGCCTTGGTAAACTGCACATTTGGTTATTCTCTCGTGGGTACAGATCTATCCAAGCTGATTATTAGCCCACCTACTCCCTAACTTTTGTTTCTTACCATTAGGATGAGGTTCCCTTCTCTTCTTTGGAGAGATCTTTATGTAATCTCCCCCTGTGTGTACATGAGGGTGAATGTGCTTCATGTGGTGTGAATCAAAAGCAAAAACTTTGAGCGCTGTAAGAGAAGAAAAATACTGTACAAATCACAGCTCCATTATGGTCTATAATAATTTACAGTGGGGTTAATAAATGTGCTATTGGATTGCATAATTACTATGAATTTTAAGGCTTTATCATTGTGCGAAACATTTCAAGAAAAATGCCATTAGTATAACATGTTTGTTTAAATGTCTGTGTTTTGTTATTTTCATGCATACATTTTGGTCTCATACTTTTTACTCTTTCCATGAAAAATATAGTCTCTTATTTACCTTGCCTTAAATTAGGTACTGGAAAAAACAATGTAGGTTACTTTAGGAAGAGCTATTGCTTTATTAAAAATGCATTTCTGAAAGGGGCCACAAATCACATTTATAAAAAGGAAAGCATAAAATTCTCCACTGAATAGTAACATTTGATAAAAGCCAATCTTTGAAAAGTATATATTTTATAGTTATCTATCCATGCTACCAAATGCACATTGCACCATGAACTAATGATGTGTCTTGTCAAAAAGCAAACAAACAAGCATCACCCCTTAGGACAAAAACTACATTAGAGGCTATTGAACTCTTTACTTGCTTCATTACGGTGCTGAGTTTCAATCACCCAGGATGGGAACAAAAAAAAGTCAATCAGGCCTTTTTTAAAAAGCAAAACAAAACAACAGCAAACAAATCTAAAACTTGACTGATGGAGGAATATCACTAAGCTAGACCATCTGCATTGCTTATAGCACAGCACACAAAAATAATATGAGCTATTCAATAGACCAGCTGTCAGAAAATGTTTGTCAGGGCATAAGAAATAGTTTTCTTTGGCTGGAGTTTTGAAAAGCTTGTAGTTCAAGAACTTGCACCAAAAAAAGCAGTGGAGAGAGGGGGGTAATGTAGGTCTTGTCCCAAAACATTTGTGTGTGGCACGTATGAGACCTGGGATAAATTTATTCATGCTGAAAAACAATAATGAAAAAAATTAGTGTTTGGGTGCAATTTGGAAATGAACTCTTACAGTTTATCATTTCAGAACAAAACCAAGCCAAATAAACATTAACCTTTCCACATGGAAATTCCTCCGCATTATCTTTATCAACATTTTTTGTCTGATCAGCATTTATCAGCATTTTATCAGCATTTTGGTGACTGATATCTACACTTCCCCTACAGACTGCACCTCAATCCTCTCTTCCTGACCTTCATGGTCTCAACTCTGTGGCTATGACAAGAGCTTCTCCTTTCAAGCAGGGGAGGTGTGGGGAGGTGGGCACAGGGGCTTTACAGCCAGCACCTGCAATGCTCTGGACCTGCTGCAGACCTAGAGGTGCTCTTCACTAACATAAATCTCATTCTACAGACTCTATGTCATGGAACAAATCCTTCCCCACTTTTTCATCACTCTTGTCTAATTTATTTTCAGAAGAGTGAGGGAAGAACAGGCAGCTTGGCCTGCCTCAAGACTACAGTAAGAATCTTTCTCATTGAGTCATCATATAAAAGAGCAGGCCAGTAAGAGACACTGAAGGACTGTAATAAATCTAAAATAAGAAATCAGATCACATACACTTTGGGGACATTCAGAAGAATAAAGATGAAGGAGTGGCCATTGACAAAGGAATCAGCAATTCTTTATTAGGATTTTCAAAAGCGGCTGGTGTTAAACCTACTCTGCTGTCAGTGAAGGAATGGTAAAATAATTATTACTACAGGAAAATCAACAGATATTGGTGGGAAGACACTAGCACATAGGGTGAAGGCAGAAAAGCAAAATGACGCAGTTAAGACTAACCAACTTTCCTTCTGTGAAATTCCTCTTAAAATGAGAAATTTCTGTTGATATAAAGCCACACAAGATTGAACTCACTAGGTACAATCCTTATTCCAAGTTAATTTATAATACTTTTGCCAAACCAAAAAGACTAAAAAAAATATCTGTAGAGAGCAAGTCCAAATATCGTTCTGCTGGTGTTTTTTATGCACATAAAATGCATAGGATAATTTTGTGCTTATAATATAAATTCAGATTCAGTGTGAGTGTGGTCATAATGAGAGATTGAAAGAGGGTCTGAAAACAACTTCCCACAGACTCTTTTTTTTTTTGTGCTCTGGACTCAAATGTTGAGTCTTTGAAAATTATGATACCTACACTGAAAGTCAGGCGTTAGTTTTGAAAATCATACAAATTAACACCTTTGTCTTTCACATAACACCATTTCTAATCTTTGTAATTGTGCTGAAAAACTCCTCAGTGAAATCCACATCTAAAATATAGCTTAGATTAATTTTCTTTATCTTACCTATATCACTTGCATTAGCATCCAGCTGGGTTGTCTTTTTGAAGCTCTGTGACATGAGAAGTGTTGCCTGCTCTGCAGTGTGCAGCAGCTTAGTCAGGCTCCGCCTCTGGTTATCTACAGGAAGAGCTTCCCAGACTGTAATTTTGTCTTTTTGTAAAAAATTGTTCACAGTGTTGACCAAAATCTGTAAATAAAAACGCATGTTTCAGAAGAGTCATGTGCTATCTTTGGGAAAACGTTAAACCCCACTACTCCCAGGCTTGACCCACTCACGTTGATGGTGGTATTGCGAAGGGCTTCGTTGTCAGAGTCACTCATAGTCTTCCATGATGAATAAGAGAGTGCTTCAACATATGAAACCACTTCTACAGGTAAAAGCGGTCCCAAAGTATTTTTATTAATTTCTTGCAGCTTCTCCAGAGGTGTTTTTAAATGACTAATCTGAAAAATGCCAGAACTCACATCTTAATGAGACAAATAAAGTCGTATTTCTGCAAGTGAAATTAAGCCAAATACAAACGACTGATTTCTGTGAGTTAACATCCTGCCTTGTAAGACACTTGTGCATAAACCCCTCCTACTCAAGCAACATGTTTATCTATAAAGTATTGATGTTACACATGTCTAGTATAACCTTAACAAGCAGTCATGACTAAAAACAGTCATGTGCTATCATTACACTTTTTTCCCTACAGCAGATCAGTTTTATTTATCATGATTATCCAAAGTGAACTAGTAAATTTTCTGCAAAAATATTTAAATATCAGTGGTATGATTATTGTGTTGACTTCTCTTTTAAATTTTTGCTGAACAGGTGGGAGCAGAAGGGAAGTATTTGTGTATTTTTTAATTGTTTTTTCTCAAATGCAAATTATAAAGCATGTAGTTGAGTGAACTGTACTGCCTATTTCTCCTTCAGTGCTTCAGCTTATAAACTGCTAAATGCACTTACATAAACTAGATAGTTTAAAAATACAGGCATGAGGGAGAGAGATGAAGATTAAGCTTCCACATTTCAGTCTCATGGCTGAATAAGAAAAGAATTCTTACTTCACAATAGTGAAATCTAATTTAAAAAAATCCAACATCTGATTTTGTATGATCTCTATTCTCTGCTGCTGAACAACTTTTATGTGGCTTGCTTTGTCTTTGACTGCAACTGAACAGAACTAGAACACAGGCTAAAAATCTCACAGTTATTTACAGGAAAGTGTTTTTACTTATTAATTTCAGTTTAGTTTGAGTATATATTTTAAAAAATCAAACTCTAAGGTCCTGCTGTAATGTTTACCATGCCTTTGCACTTAAGAGTGATAAGCAGGAATTATATTTGATATAATGTATTACATTGCAGATAAACATAAAAACTATGTTAACACAATGTATATATAACACTACGGTAATAAAATTCCTTAAATTAGTATCTTTTTTAATCCAGTAACTTCAGCAAACTTAATATCAAAAGCTTAATATCAAATACAAACATATACAATTGCTTTTAATTTATTTATGCTTATGCTTCCTTTATCCTTTAAAATGATATAATACTGTAGCTGTAGAATAACGAATAATAAAGTGCATTCATTAATATATTTTTAATTTGCTTCAGGAATCTTTGTTTCTGGTGAAAAAAAAATTGAGTCCAGAGTCTTTATTTCTACAAATTCTGTATCACTTTACACACTCTCTTTTGACGAGTAAGGAAACCAGCATACCAAGATGTTATGGCCCCCTTTTCTGTTTAGTCACTTGTTGACATTACTTTTGTAAGCTATCTTGCTTCCTTGCCTTCTGAACAAGCAAATAATTGCACATCAGTAAATGCAGCAGTGTGTAACTTCAGAAATTACAGAAACAGCTGAGTGATTACCACACTTCTGAATTTTTCATGCATCATGTCTCACTTTGCTGGAAACAGAACACGCAGATTCCCAGCAAGTTATTATTATGATTTGAACATACAACCAAGTTCAAATAATTTGAAATTATTAAAAACATTTCTGTAAACGTGCTTAAGCTCAATTGTATGTTTCAAGCCTTTGTTAAAAGCTGTTTAAGAACTATTATAATTGAAATAGCAGTTTCAAACAGAAACAATTAAAGGATTTGAAAATTAATCTATAAACCAATGCTACTTACCCTGGCTAAAGTTCTATTAATATGCTCAGTTATGCAGTCTTTGAATAACTCACACTTGGCCTTTGGATTTTCTGTAGAAATAAAAAGGAAACCGATTATACACTGCAGGTCAATCAATATTCAATATATGCTAATTGCAAAAGTTCTTCTCTAGGTCATTCCCCAAACCACCAATGTTCCGAATTTATGCACATAAAACACAGCACTCCGTTCTCAAACTTCAATTACAAAGACTATCTTGGCCAAAATTATAGCATTGGATTGGAATGAGCTGTTGTTTTACTCAGGTAGAGAGTCTGGTCCCTTTCCATGGGACTTCCACAGGTGGAGTTGAGACAGCTCAAATTTACAGAGAGGAGTACAGGTCTCACAACTATGAGGAGGTAACCGTTATTTCAAATGGATTTCATCACATTGTTTAGCAAAAATACATTTACAAAATTATTCTATTCTCAGGAATTGTAGATGTCACTGCCTTGGCTCTTTTTCATGTCTTACTGATTAATCTCACTGAAGATAAATAGACACTGGTGGGTTTCTCAGAAGATGTATCTCTATAATAACACATAAACCTTTATAATATCATGTACCTTGGCAGGAAGTGCCATCATTTGGCTTAAACTGCAATTTTCCTGTGGATGGTTGATAACCTTCCTTACAGGAGCAGTTAAACCCTCCATCCACGTTCTCACATTTTGCATGATCTCCACAGGCAACAGTTCCGTCAGTGTTGCACTCATCTACATCTGCAAATATCATGAGAAATTGAATTTTTATTAAGTATTTACAGACTAACACCTTGCTGCTTTATTGATAATAGCCCCGCACACTACAAGCAGTTTTATAATAAAATTTCACGTAATAAAAAAAAGGAAAAAGTAAACCTGTGATCTTAATGGCAAAACCCCTGCCAATTACAATACTTAGGGATTAGAAGGATAAATGATAATTGATCATGTTTTTATACCACCACTTTTATTACTATATCATACTACATTGCTCATATTTTAAAACCATATTAATCCTATCACAACAAAATGGTAGGCATGATGCAAATCATCTGAAATCAATTTTTCAGAGATTAGACTAAATAGATTTTCTCAGCTCAGTTAGAAAAAGGAAAAAACCAACCTGCAGACTCGTCTTTTAAGTTGCAGTTTTAAAAAGATGCTGCAAAAGCTCACTCTGTCCATCTTGTTCATCTAAGAATTAAACTCTGTGTCCTTTAAAGTGCTTGGAATATCCTTTTTTTTTTTTTAATCCACATTTAAATTACATTTGCCTAAAATGTCCTTTGTACTTCTAAATAAGTTGCCATTAGGTAGATAAGTTCAATAACTGAGTGGGGCATAGTCCAAGAGTAAAGCCAATGAATTCCAGTAAGGGAATCCATGAATTGATCTGTTTAGGGTACTAACTCCCTGGCTGGAGTACAGATTATTTTGCATTATTTGGCTGGCTAAGGATAAAGATCAAATAACTCAATGGAGAAAGTAAACTGAGAACAATACCAAATAATTCTGAAGAACAAAGTAATGGACTGTGAAGTGCTGTGCGGGAAAGGAGAAAGAAGTGAAGAGCTTTGGGACAGGTATATCTGAAAAATGAAGTGGTATATGAGTGAGTTTAAAGTGACAGCCTGAGAACTGAACTGAAGGAAAGACAGTGCAGGGAATGGATTAACCAGAGAGGATGACAGCTCCAGTTAAGAAGTGGTATGACATTTAAATTTGGAAAGAATTTGTTGAAAAAAGGACAAGTGATTAATTGATCAGTGGTGCAGAAGAGCTACCTGAATTGACAGGAAGCCTCTGTTCAGCCAGATGTGTGTTAAGAACAGACAAAGTGGATATGGGGGGGGCTGGAAATACACTATTAGCATAGAGGAACTAGTTTCACACTCTGCTTTTGATACAAGAATCTCCTTGGCTTTCAGAAAGGAGCACAAAAAGGAGCAATAATGCATATAAATAAGGTTATTATTGAAATATGGAAAAAATATACTGCATGTCTATGGATATATCTAGGGAAAAATATACCTGGGGGCCATCTGTCTATTTGGACAGAACTTTCCCTAGAATCCAAGGTGGTGGTTGAAGTCCCACCTGACTCTTACATGTCTATTTTCTCAATGAGCCACTGGCTCTGGTTTGCTGCTGATATGCTCTAAGCCTGAGGTTCAGAAGGTCCCATGTGTAAGAGATGGTCCAAAAATCCCTCATCTGCCTCATGATCATCGGCAAAGACTGAAACCCTAAAAGAGGACTTTTTTGCACAAGAATCCTGGCCTACTAAGGTGGGATGTTTGCCAAGTGTTGCCTGCAAGGTGCGCCCACTGGAACAAGTTCTGCCTAGGCGGGGAGGACTGCACTGAAGCGAAAAGGCCTGAACACTCCCTCCGGATCCCAATCAATGGGCCTCACCAACAACTGTGGCAGATTTCCTCACCTCTTGGCCAGTTGCCCCCCTGCTTTCGAAAAGACTATAAGAAGCCTTTCTAAATTAACCCTAATGAGACCTCCCCACGGACGACGGCGAGTCTACTGGCAAGAGTACCACGAGGACTCTGTCTCATCTGTTGGTAGCTATTCCCCTCTCCCTCTCTTTCTCTCTCTCTCTCACTCTTCCTCTACTTCGTTTCTTTATTTCTCTTTCTCTCTCCTGTATCGCATAATTGTGTTGTTGGCACTCAATAAAGGTGCACTGTTTGATTAAAGCTGAAATCCCCTTTGTGCCTCTTGCATTTTGAGATCGTTAAACGAACCACCACGACCCCTGCTTGTATTAGCGGATCGTGACACCATGGAAAAGCCATTCAGACTCCTACACGGACAGGAAGGAGATGTGGGGATGGAGGTGCATTTGCCCTCCACAGCACAACCACCACTGCTCTGCAGGGAGAGCCACCAAGAAAGCAATGTGTTTGAATGAGTTGGTGCCAGCATAAAAGCTGAGGTTAAATTATGATTGTCTGCATTAGGGCAATAGTTTATTTCCATATTTAGTGCCCCAACTGCAAATATTTATCTTTAAGGAACTGAGTTTTGCATTATCTGTATTTGTATGGTTTCTATGACCTCAGTATTTGTAGTCAGGGAGCTAATCACATTATACATGAACCAATCTTGCAAAAGGGAAGGAAAACTGTGTGATATAGTGCTACACACAGGATACCTCATTATTAAATGCTGTCGTCTGAAGACATAAGGCTAAAGTTCTTTGTCTTGGCATTTAAATAACCTCTCACATCAGTAAACTATAAAGCTCTGTTTGAAACAAGTGGGTGCCTGTCACTGCCTTGTTGTGTGACTCTGTGTAAGACAGAGAGACTTAGAATGAATTGAAGTGGCAAGGGTGAAAATCATGACAAAGCCAGTTTGTATAGCAAGAAAACACATCACCCTTACACCAAAGATTTCTTTGGCCTTGTCAGCTACATGGAGGACATGTACATCTGAACAGGCCATTCATCATGTAATGCTAAAACACCAGCAATTGACAGCAGTCTTTGCTAAAACTTAAAATAACTTATAAATAAAAAATAAATATTTGAATGCTTTTCAGAATACCATTGCTAAATATCAGGTTTCCATGTGATTTACTCATACAAATGTTTCAAAATTGTGATGATGACATTCTGCTTTTCATAAACTTTTCATTCAGTAAATAGTTTATTTGTCATTATTGGGCAGGCACACAAATTACTGTTCTTTTTGTAATTATGTCAGATATTAAGTATAATGGAGATTTTAATGAGAAGACAGGATTATCCAAAACAACAGCAGAAATTCAAGTACTTTGGCACATCTCTGGCAATAGAACTGCTATTTAAAATGTGATAGAGACACCATGTTGAGTATATGAAAATAGACTTTCTGCAGTTTAGATGTCCATATGGAATGAGTCCATATTGCGCCTATTTAATTTACTGTTTCCAGAAGAAAAAACCTACTCCTGGATGACAAAATTAAAAGGCAATATGCCTGATCTTGCAAGGTACTAATCAGCTTTGTATCCCTCTTAAATCAACAAGATTGTCAGGGGCAGACAACAGTTTGTGACAGTTGCGAGAATGCAGCTTTTATGTTCCTACTTTGAAATGCTGTGTACAGTAGTTGTAGGGTTTTGTTTCTTTATATTTTGTAGTTATGCCTTTGTAACCAAATATGCAATTTTTGGACCACACGTGGACAACAGTTTGTCGGTGCTTTCAGCATCCAATTTTCATGGAGCTTTGGGGCAAGGATCCCAAACTGTCCTCCTTGATCTGCTGTGGGAGCAGGAGTGGGCTGCCAAGGCTTGCATGAACAGTCTTCAGAGACAGCATTCCTGAACAAAGGCTGAAGAACAGCAGCTTTTTAAACAGAAGAGCCTTTGCCATAGCTCTATAAAAAAAGCCCTGGACTTTCAGTAAATATTCAAAACAAATCCTGGAGCTGAACTTTAAAGATTTTATAATAGCTCCAATCAGAAAAATAATATCACCAACACCACTTAGGCTAGTGTGAAAATAGATTTATAACCTTTTATTTTATTTCTGTGCTTTGTCACTCCTCATTTACTGCAGCAGGCAAGGAAATTCCAATTAAATTAAAAGTACTGAGAACAGTTATTATGTTCAGTCTTGCCAATTACAGGATTGTACCTACATCTCTTTGATTCTTCACCAGCCAGTCAAGACAGCTTGATGTCTACATTATACCTTCTGCTTATTAGTAGCTTGCAAGTGATTGAAAAGTCCAATTGCAAAGGACTAGATGTTCCCTCCCTGTGTCTCCACACTGTGGAAGACAGCAGCAGACACACAAAGTAGAAATTAAAAAGGCTATGAATGGCAAAGGTAAAAGAAAAGTTAGGAATGTGGCACAATGCCAGATCCCATCCACTGTACATCTCCCTTGTCACAGGAAAGGATGAGATGGAGAATGGGTGCCTTCCCAGTGCTCTCAGAAATACCTGAAGAAAACTAATAGCATATTCCCAGAAAAGGCAGAGTGGCGTGGATGTCACTTTCATTTCACAGATGGCCATTTTCACGTTTTTACTCTGTTGACTGGGGTGAAAAAAGTAGGTTTATATTTCACTTTTTTATCTGCAGCTGAACATTCAATAAAATGTGAAGTCTAAGGAAAAGTATGGCTTTTACACAAATCAAAAAATAGATTTTAATAGCTCACTTTCAGGACAGCAGAAAAATGTCTTCAGAAATATCACATCTCTGCATTCTTATTTTTTTCTTTTCCATTTCCTTTATCCTTCTCTTTTCCTCTCTTTCACTTCCTGACCCCCAGTTTCTCATATATCTGCATGATTCTTTGTCACCTCTTCACCAATTCTACCTGATAACATGGGTGAAATACTTTTGACCTTCAACTCAAAACTCAATATTCTGCTTGGATTAAGGGTGAACCGACATTTCTCAAGGCCATTGTTCCAGGCTTTCTTTTGATCTGCTACCTTGGGAGTTATAATCACTTTGTGCTTGGAAGCTTATTGTAGTTTTCACAGAGGGGAGGAACACGTTTATGGGCAGGGACTTGAAAGGGACTCACACACACACACACAGTTATGTACCACACTTGCACTACTGGAAACTCCAGATAGGTTTGAGGGCATAAACAAATAGATTGCATAATGGCATATTCTCTAAAATCCAGCTACTGTATATTTAAAGTTACCACCACGTACATAAATACATACAATAAAAAGATGATTTAAGACTTTGCAGCATCTGACAATATATTGTGGGGCCTTATAAACTTGGGTAGGATAGATACCTGGTAGTTCTGTTCTGTGATTTGTACTAAATAACTTGCACTGTATTCACAGTGACAACATTGCTGTTTGCTTCAGCTGTGAGTAGTATACCCTGAACACTCAACTGTCAGCTGCTAGTGTGCAAGTCATATCCACTACCTGTAGCAGCAAATCCATTGGGTACAAAATGTCCTATTATGGTTTCCCTGATGGATAAAGTAAAAAGTTAATTGTGGATCAAAAGGTTGTCTTTAGGACTCATGTCTTGGTAAAGTAATTGGTACACTTGTTTAATGAGAAAAGGTGCCCACAGGTAATATTTTATTTCAGTGTGAGTTTTGGAAGCTCTTGGCTCCCTCCTCCATGTGGATTTTCAAAAATAAGAGGAAAAGTGCTAAACTAAAACCTAGTAAAGGATCAAAAAAGATCCATCTGCCCAGTAAGGAGGGAAAAAAAAAAGAAATTATTAAGCTAATGGCAAGAAGGTAAAGTGACACAAAAACAGTCAGAGAAATAACTTTGAAGACAAACTTGTGAAGCTAAGGAAATATCATAACGTAAAAATCAAAACCTGGACAAGAAATGGTGAGAATATTTACAAGCTCAATGTGCTAACTGTCTCCATCCCAGCTAATTTAAGAATGATTCATAGCAGCTGGATAAAGCAGAACAGTTTTAGATGGATGTGAGCAATGGGCAAGAAATGTCGATTAGATCACTCTCTGGCTTAATATGCAACCACTCTGCTGATATTAAGAGCAGTGAGAAGAGAGGTTGTCAGCACTCAGAAGCTCACAGGAGACATACCTAGAATGAGACAGAGTCAGCGTAAAGGTGTAAAGGGCAATAGATTTATTTCTCATTTTCCCATTCCCTGAGGACTTTGGCAACATACAGAGAAAATTACCAGGAGTTTGAAAAAAGAGAAATAGTTACAGTTCTTCCATTCAGAGGAAATCCTAAAGGATTGCATAGCTGTTCAGAAATAACATTTTTCCGGAGAGCTTTTCCTCCCCTGTAATCTTGAACATGTTCCATCCAACTGCTACAGATACAGAGGCTGATGAATGACACAGGAGGTAGGATAACTACCGATCTTGCTCACTGCTTTTGATCAGACTTGAAAAATTACTAAAAATATCCCAGCCAAAGTTTGCAAACAAAAGATTGTTGAAGTATACCAAGTCAAATGTATAGAGAATTTTGTTGATCCAGAGAGACCTGAATGCAGAATATTTTTTTGCTCTGCTTTTTTTAAAGAATGTGACCACTTTGCTCACACATCAGTAAAACAGTGGCATAAATGGGCAAATTGGTGATTTCTGTGTTGCCTTCACTATATATTTATTTTCTAAATGTGGATTTAAATATATTGCAAGCAGATTAAAGATTGAATTGTTACTGAAAGCATTGGCAGCTGCTGGTTTGTCAGTGATAAGTGTGGGCCTGAACTGGAATATTAATCCTGTTCCAGTCCAAATTGTGGAAATTTTATACCCAGACTCCAAACGTCATAGATATGGAAATATTTTTCTAGATTTCTATAACTAACAAAAGCAATGTAAGAGAAGAGTGACAATGTAAAGCAAGCTGGCAGACAGTAATAACTTACCCACGCAGGAGGTTCCATCATTAGGTACAAAAGTTTGTTGACCATTGCTGGATTTGAAACCAGGCATACACATGCAGTAATAACTTCCCTCCGTGTTTGTACAATTGGCATGCTCTCCACAAGGCTGAGTAGCATTTTCACATTCATTATCATCTGTCAAGACATAAATTATGGAGAAATATATTTGCATTTGACGATTGAAGAAAGCAGTATCGTATAAGCTTAATTTGGTTCTGGTATTTCATTTGTGTAAGTTTTGAATGCTGAGCTTGCACTCTTGGTGTTTGTCTATATAGTTTTCCCATTGCCAAGGATGTAATCAGGTGTTCAGCAGCACTCTTCTGCTTTCATCCTGTGTGAATCAACAAGTGAGAGAACCAGTGGGATACCGAAGTGAACGGTTTAATTGGATATACACTTGGAATAAAGGATTGAGACAAGTACATGTTCTGCCATAGATGTATTTGATAACATTTTTTCCTATCCAAAAATCTTCAGGGAGGGAGTCACTCTGAGGATGCATCTGGGAACTAAGAATTATAAAAAACAGAGGTCAAAAGGATATAAAGAAGTAATCCCCTTCATTCCATAACATCAAAACAGAACCATTATAACTGAATGCACATTTTTTATGGCCTGTTTTTAAAGACCTTCTGTAGTATTTCTCAGCATTACTGGAAAACAAACTTACAAATTCATCCTACTGACTGACCTGAGTCTTCAAATGTATTGGTTTTTCTTAGTTATCCCAAAGATCTGAATGAAGAGATGAACAAGATTCGTGTCTTAATCCTTACCTCTTAGCAATTGCTCTGCAAGTCATCATTTTTGTACCTGAAAATTCACACGAACTATTTTTCAGGGCTAACCACAGGCCTCCAATGATACAGTGAAAAGGAATGATATACACAAATTTGAGACTATGTCAACTCTGCAGAGCCTCAGCATGTGCTGTCATTATGAGCACAGGGATCTAGCTTTCTTAATCAAAGGTCGAACAAAATCATAAACTCCTGCTTTGTACTGCATAGTTGATCTTCTGCAATGACTCAATAAAACCATTTCCTCTCCAAAATCTTCCAAGGTTTCTGTTGAATATTAAATAATTTTCAGACCAAACTTGAAAAAAATTTCAAAATCTTTCTTATCCAGGCACACTACTTATTAAACTGAAATACCCACAATACTGAAAAATTATCTTTCCAATAGCCCATTTCTTTTAAAGTACCCCAGAACTTTGAAACAAAAAAAATCACTGAAACTCTCCCAAAGAAATTGACACTTCGAGTGGAATTCTCTATTTTCTGCATCGTGAGAAAGGAAAAGAGTTAAAGGCTTCCTGAAGTGTACTGGGATTTTGTTCCTGTTCTCAAGCAAAAGGTACTCGTAACATGATGAATGACAGGAAAGAATTCTAACAGGGAGAGAAATAAAAATTTATTGCAGAAGAGAAATGATTAAGGAGCATGACAGGGAGAAGAAATGTGATTTCAGAAAAGACACCCAAGGATGAGTTTTAGAAAGGTGCTCCTGCTTCCTGGTGGTCAGTGCTCTCATAAGCTGTTTACAGAGATAGGATGCAGATAAGGAAAGTGGCACGTAAGCCGAGGCAGTGACAAGATTAAAGTACAACAAGAGCCATAAAGCCTTGCAGGAATACATTTCTGCAATGTAACTTAGTCACAACTCCCAGCATAACTCAAACAGGATATTTTTCGAGATTTGAAGTCTGACGTGATTTTGAATGTGACACAGCTGACTCAGACATGCAAATATCAATTCAGAGCTCCAGTTTCCTCAGGGGGATTTGGGTCAACAGTATCAAATGGATTATGCTCATTAAAACTAAAATTTAATGTAATTTAATGAGGAATCCAAGTATAAAAGCACTTTGCCAACACAAGTTGATAATATTTATTTTACAGCTTTGGTATTCATGAGAATACAGCAGAGTGTGTATGATTTGGATCTTAAAGGATGCCAAAGTAAAACCTAATTAGCTTAAGTGGCATTATGATAGGGAGGGAAAAGTGTGGTGTTGATCCAAGTTCAAAGGAAAAGCATGAGAGTATGAAAAACCTGGCTTGTCATGTGGCAGTGCAGACACCAGGTCACAGAAAACTTTACAAACCTTGATAACAAGGTCCACTTCTAATATAATTTGTGTGTGTCTGTTTGACTCCTTTGCAACCCAAATTTTCCCCCACACCCTAGCACTGAATGACAAAAAAAAAAGTGGACTACCCTGTTATAATTGTAAAGTAAATTTTGTCTTGGGGAAATATTACAGATTCTAGAAAAGAGTATGTGTTGTCTTTGGAAAGCTCATGGCATAGTAGTCTTGGAAGATGAGAAGCAGAAGGTCACTGATGATGGCAGGACTTGATTTAAAGTAGAGGAATAACAGAGCTAAGGTGTCTACAGACTACATGGAAGAACTTTTCTTTTGGATTTTTTTTCTAGGAATTCAACTATGGTCCTTGATATCCAGCAATATTACCTTTATCAGATGGTCCAAAGGATTTATTAGCAATGTTAAAATGACTCATACAGTGGTTATCAATAAATTCTCTACAAAGATGCCTAAATAACTTCACTGGATTATTGGTGTTTGTCCTCAATATTTCTGATGTCTGAAAGGGGTTTAATGGTGACTATATAGTCTTAGCAAGCTTGCTTATTGAGAGATCCTTCAGATAATTAGAGAACAATTTTGAACACTGAAGAAAAGCGGTAACGTACATTGCAAATGCAAGAATGAATATTTTAGAGTTAAATTCATATGGAGCTTTCTTTTCACTATTCCCATGGTCTAATGTAATACTGAGGAGACCATGCTGGGGGATAATTTACTGGACCACATCCTGCTTCCATTGAAATTAATGACATAAAAGTCACTGATGTAAGTAGGCTATGGAAAACTGCTGGGTTATTGAGAAATTCAAGCAAAGAAGTTGTTTAAAAAAAATAGGATTTTCATATACAGTCTATCTAAACATGTTTTTTTACACAAAAAACTCTACAAGATAAAAAATGATGGCAAAAATATTATCGAGTTCTCTGCGTAAACTTGAACTTTTTATTCAGACAGCACTCCAATGCAAGGCCCAGGAGCCTAAAGTTATATTCCAAATTTTACATGATTTATAATATCATTTGATTTGTGATTTAAAGGATGTCAGGAAAAAACAGGGGGATTCGTAGATGAAAAAATGTCGTTTTTTTAACAAAATTTTCTGTCTATGCAGAAAGGATACTTTAAATTACAGCATTCATATAATCCACCTGCCTTGTTGCTATGCTAATTTAATTACAGCATGTGCATTCACTGCTGCACAGATACTCATTGAATACTGCAGGCATTATTTCAGGAATATACATTTCTTTAAAGATTTTTTGTCTCCAGTAAATGATGAAAAATTTGGAGACTTTAGAGACAAGAGTGGCCAAATGACAAGGTTAATTATCATGGCTAAATGGTAATGCTGCATTCAAGTCTGTTTGACACATAAGGCATTTCCTGAATAGCTGCACTGTCTTGAGCAGTGCCAGTGGGGGTGTGAGGAGCAGGTTGTTGGGATGGCAGACTTGGTGGTTTTTTTTGGGTTGCTTTCCATTTTTGGTTAATTATTTTTTTACATGGCAGTTCTATGATTTGGATTGCTGTTAAATCTTGTATTTAACAATCAAAATGTAAGGAAGCTTATAAATAATTTTCGAAGGAAATTTGTATTGAGTAACTCAAAGATATGTGCAAGATATAGGAATGTGTACCTGAATATTGATAGGATGTTTACATGGTACAGTTTTAGAATAAAATCAATTTTCCATTTTTACCTTAAAAATACAGCCAGCGTGTATTTTACCGTACATAAATATCATTATGCTTAGATAGAATCAATTACTAGCTGCATGTAGTCATACTTCTACTAGTCTCTTGAGAATGTATTAAGGATTTTCAAAAGAAAAAAAATTAAAAACTCATATACCTGTATAGAGCTCCATTTTGATTTGAACTAGTAATTCTGTATTAAAACACTTGTGCTCATTCATATATTTTTGTATAGAGAGCATTAAATTCTTTTAGAAACTTCAAAACATACCAATACATAAAGAAAGAATGATTTATGGATTTTAGGGCCATGATGCAGTTGGAAGCTCGAGAAATCTCATAAAATTTTGGGGGAAAAAAAGCCAACCTGGAAAATTAATTTTGTTGTATTCCATATCCCTGTTAAAATGCAAGATTTAGCATGTCATATGTGGTACTTTAATAATGCGTGGTTATGAAATGATAACCCCCAATTTGAAAACAGCTACGAAATTACACAATTGGTTATTTTTGTGACAAGCACAGGAAAATTCTTCAAGTTACCAATTTAAGATGGAAGATTTTTGTAATGCAAAATGCAAAATGTATTTTACATGAAAAATGTTGTGAGGAAAAATCTTATGGCAGAGGATTTGTCAAACAGCTATGAAAGATTTTCATTGCACTGGGCACATCTCCCTGATAGACTTTTAATGGTATGATGACATATATTATGAAGACTTGGTTTTGGGGTGAAACTTGTCATATTGATTCACAACCACACAAAAGGTTTTATTGTTTTCCTTTTTATAAATTTCTAAATAAATTGTTTCTCCCTTCAATTCAAGTAACAAACAAATGAAGTGGAGATCCCCAAAGTTAAACAGAATGATTTGTATGTGTTCAGTCCTCCCCAATCCATGCAAAATGAGATTTTTGTAGAAGTGAATAAAAGAATTTTAATGAATTAAGGACTCCTGACCAGAACTTGAATTTGAAAACCTGAGCATTCCCAAAGCTATGCTGAAACAAGCATAGGTCCAGTGGTGTGATTTTTATAAGTTTAATGAAGCTTGATGTTACTAAGGACTACAAGCATCTCTTATACTGCAATATATGCACATTATATTCAGTGCATTCCCCACATGACATAAAGTTAGTGCAAATAAACCACCAACAATTAATTTTGCCCTAATCCAGGCCTATTTGTGGAAACCAAGGTTGGAAACCTCTGGGGCACATCTATCTATCAAGACAGATGCAGTATCTATCGGACACAGAAGTCTGAAAAGTGGACAGCACTGGGTAGGAAGGAAATGCAGCCAGGGTGGCTGGGGAATACATTGATTCATTGCATCCGGCTGTTCTCTTCTGACAGTAGACTCTGCTGCTAAAGCTGCTATGGAGCCCCTGGGGGAAACGAAAACTACCCTTCCCTAGTGTAACCCTCATGGGAGAACAGTGCTTGAAGTGCCTCACTTAACCCCTCAAAAGCAAGGAAATGAAAGGCTTCCTGTAAAACAAATTCCAGTGCTACTCACCCTGCTGTGCTTAGCTTGTCTGGAGGTCTCAGAACAGTGGGTGATCTTACATACATTACTTCTGTGCTGCAGGACTGCATCCACACCATCAAAGCCCGAGTTAAGAAGAACGATACCATTAACAACTTTGCCTTTCCTTTCTTGTGATTTGTTTCCATTAATGGCAATTTAATACAATTTGTTTATGATCCTCCAAAGATTCAGCATTCGAGCTTGGTCTAAATCAGCATGAAAGAGCAGATGCTTAGAATAACCACTTGAGACTGCAGAAACTGGGCTGGAAATCTCATTTAAATATGAATTGATTTCATAATGGGCCTGATTCATCTTTGTCCTACACCTGGGCAGGGAACCATGCAGTTGCTGCATAGGAAATCTTGCCACTGCAAGCTCTGCCGTGCTACGATTTCATATTTTCCTACCCCCTTCAAGAGCTTTTCAAAATGCCTTCTCAGGGTGTTTTTGTACCTTGGCAGGAGTATTTAAAAGGTTTTAACTTGGTGTCTCTGCAGCTAGCTGGTCTCCTATAAGGTTGTAGTACAGCAAACAGGTATTTTCTCTCAGATTCTTTACAGGATATCTCTATAAGCAGAGATGGTTTTGGATCAGCAGTTCTTTCACGTCTGGATGAACTAAAGGGCCTCACAACAGAATATTCCCTTAGTCCCAGTTTAAGGAACAGGACAGAACAGTTTAAAAGAAGGAGGAAAGGAAAGTTTCCTACATATTAAAGTCACACTCAGGTTGAGTTTCAGAGAATGGACAACGTTTGCAGAGGTTAATATATTTTCTAAACTGTTTCCCTCATCTCTTGCTGATATTTTCAGACATTATAAATTAAACGTGAACAGCATTTATTATTGGCTAAGTGCCAGTGATGAAACTGTCATTTGTTTAGCCACACAGAACCTTCTGCCTTTTCCACACTTGTGAAATATCAGAAAAAGGAAATCTACAATTTGTGATCACACATATGTGAAAAAAGGGGTTGTGATTGGGGATATGTCATTAAAAGTAAAAGTTCCTTGACTGGAAACAAACTATTTATCCAGAAAGGCATCTACAAGAATTTGAGGATAGAGAGGAACAAGGTGCTCAAATTAAGGTAACAGAAGTAAAGGGGGGAATAAATAATTGAAGGGGGGAATAAATATTGAGTGATCCTGTCCCACCTTTTCTCCAACACTTCTTCCCCTGCAGCTCTGGAGAGCAGCGGTCTACTTGCAGTGCATCAATACCCACACCACTCTCTCAGAAGAGACCTGATTGCTGCACTGACCGACAGAGACTCAGCAAGAAAGCTTCAGAGCTGCAAGCAGAGAGCATCAGTTTGGGTGTCCAAACCACAAATTATTTCTTTTCTGTGTGACACTCCTTCCCTGACTGAATCATGAGGGGAAGACCTCTGGGTGCCATGAAGATTCACCCTTTCTACTGGAGGCAAAACTTAGAGCTGCTCAGGCCTCCCCTGCTGATGTGGAGAGCAAGGTCTCAGGTGCCTGTCAGGGATGTGGGTGAGGAGCACAGCC
The DNA here is from genome assembly GCA_013398175.1 of Climacteris rufus. Lineage (NCBI taxonomy): Eukaryota > Metazoa > Chordata > Aves > Passeriformes > Climacteridae > Climacteris > Climacteris rufus. Next base: position 931,533 of record VZRZ01007151.1, on the reverse strand, counting down.
CACATGGCAGCTCAGGCAGAAGGGACGAGGACCTGCCACTCACTCTTCAGGGTAGCAGACCATGACCTCCTTGTATCTGGAGCGCTCCAGGCTCTCCTTCTGCCTTCCTCTGAAGAACATAGCATTAATTCACTAGCTGAGAAACTGGTCTGATCAGCTGCTAAAATGCAAAGCTAAAGAAGGAGAGAGATTGTAGCAGAGTAATGTCAGAGACAGTAAAATGGAAAAAAAAAAACCCAAATAGCTTGAAGATGATCTGCTGAAGTTCCAAGACTGGCTTTGAAGGTAAGAAGTCATGGCTAAGTGAATTATTTGGAAAACTGGCTAATTGATACTGAACAGGAGGTGATAATAAAATAAACCAAATTTCAGTTCCAATCACATGTAGCTCCTGGTTGGCTAAATTGTGAACTCAAACACAATGTCCCCATCTGACAGGATGTGAATGAGTGAGATGTCACCACTTAAATCTAAACATTTTGGTCCCATGCAAGAGATTAGACAGAAGGAAAACTGCTTAGGAAAACAGTCTGATTAAGGGAAGAAAAGCTTTCAGCCAACTCTTTCCTAAATTTCAAAACAAAAAAAAAAGAAAGGTATTTATTCAGAAAACACAGCCAGGAAATGTATCAGCAGTTCACAGTTTATATATGAAATCCACAGTGGGGCTGTCATGGTATGGGTGAGCAAGATGTGAATAAGGTGTGAGACAACACAGCTTGACTGAGGCAGGGGAACATTGAGCATTATCTGATGAGCTTTATCAAACTTGCCACAAGCACGTAGCAAAGGCTGTGATAAGAAATGGCACTGTTCTATGTCAGGATGTGGACTTATCATCCTTCAGTCACACATGACTGCATCCTGGGGTCTGGAATGTCACACAGCAACAGCAGCACTGTGTTCCCACCATGCCAGGTAGCCAGGACTGGAGGTGCCCAGATACACCTGTCGTGCTCTGGGAGCCTCTGCAAAGCAAAAAGGGCAGTATCAAGTATTTAATGTCAGTGACACTGTGAGGCATGTGAGCTCATTGCACAGGTGGCACACAGTGATGGACACAAATGAGTAAGTATGTGGGGCTGTGCAACAATTCAATAAATAATTGCTCAAGCACAGAGCTAGCTGTTAAAGGTACTTTTAATTGGAGTTGATGGGATTCATTGACTGTCATTTGTTTGGGGTGGTTCATATTATACATTTGGATGCCAGAAATTAACAGTCAGTCACTGAATTCCCTGCTAGAGTGGGCAGACAGGTGTGTTTGGACTGAAGGACAAGCTCAGGTTCATAGCTAGTTCTGAAGCAGGCTTTCCCCCAGCTGACTTGTGCAATTGCTCCTTGTGGCAGGCTCTGGAATACAGGACTGTTTCTGCATTTACTTCTAAGTAAACAGAACATGGTCATGTTTGGTTTAAGTATATAAAAAGTCTGTTTTCATAAAAGAGCCTGACCTCAAACTCATGAATGCCCAAGGAGTGACTCACATTAACCTACACCTTTGCTATTATAGGAGCAAAGGGGAAAAACCTGCCAAGATCATAAGTCAAGAATGAAGATCACATTGCTCTTCCTTTCCTCACTCCACATTGATCTAATTGCAAAGACCCAGCCTCAACATCCTGGCAGACACCCTGTGTCCAGCTTACTACTTCAGGATTAGACAGAATGTAATTGAGACACATCATTAATTTATTGGTTTGCATTCTTCAAAAACAGGGAATTAACACAAGGTTAAGTGCAGGTGAATGGGGATATGCTGGATTCAAGCTGTTGACAGTGTGCAGGTGTCAATGTTTTTCTGAATGCTACCAGCAGAAGGGTTTTAGAAATGTCACTGTTATTAAATGACATAATTTCCAATCTAGCTTTCATTTTTGTTGGTAACCTGCTTGGTTTCGTGAAAAATCATCCTTTAACCAAAAAGCGAAACAGCACATGAACATTCAGAATATTTTTGCTTAAAGGAAAGCAAGCAGCACAGCAGTCCCCTACTGAGAAGGATTTGCCAGTAGATAACTATGCCCCCTGCAGAACTGAATGTGCAGCCCAAGCAGAAGTTTTGTTTTGGCACTGCAAATAAAACTGCATTCAAAAAAACCCCAACAACAACAAAAAACAACAAACAAAAGCATAAATACAACCAAAACCAAAACAAACTACAGCCAGACAATATCTGTGTTGTAATTTCATGCAGACTTCCCATTGCCTTTTCCATTTAGCTTAATGCTGGTATAGAATCAGCACCATCCATGAAAGTAGATGTATCAGAATGTGAGGGTGAAGTATAGATTAAATTAACTCTTTCTTCAGTTAATATAAATAATGCATATTTATTTATGCTCTGTACACACATCTCTCCAATACTCTGGTAGCCACTGTATAATAGTGTTCAGGAAAATAAGACTCAAAGTTGTTCAATGACACCTGGTTCTTGTTATTTCCAACATGAATGTCTCAAAACTCTGTTTCCAGAGCTTTCTGAAATACATAAACTGAGTAGGACACATTTTTTTCATGTTACTTCAGAACCATAAACACTCTTGTAGAGGACATGGTTCTCCAGTAGCTACAAAGAGACTGTACCAATTAACATGCACCAAACCTTGTGATCTGTCTGATCTGCATGCAACAGATGTTAAATGCATCTCAAGAAAGGCAGTATGGCCATATCAAGATTTCTCTGTTCACATCTAAATCCCAAGAGCTAGTAGGTGGATGTCTCCTACAGACAGTTACACAAGGGTTATCACCCAGAGGCAGTGATCTCTCTGGCTTCCCTAAAAATGACCCATCTAACAGCAAGTGTAACACAAAGCTGGAGGTCAGAATGAATATGAATTCCCGCATCTCACATTTCCAGACTACCTTCCTGGTCTGGGGGAGATAAACTCTGTCAGTTTACATTTACCATTTTAGCAGCATGTCTGGAAGGGAAAAGAAGAATTGAATTCTACTGAGAAGGTTTTTGCTAAAGTCTAATTTGAAAACCTTATTTGGGCTACAAGGACAGATAGACATGTAGAAAGGACAACCAGGCTCATCATTCCTCTTTATGTTTTTGAATCTGTTGCTTGAAAACAGGTGGTACATTAAGCTCAGGTGTCATTGCACTACATTATTTTTCAAAGGACAAATTTATTGAAGATAATTTCCTGTAACATATGTGAAACACTATTAAAAACATTTCTTGCTTTTGAGATCTGTACTATGTTCCATTCCAAATTTAAAAAGCAGAATACAATAAAAGATGTGATAAAATTGCTTTGAGAGAAGTAATAGCTCAAATAACATGGAAGGCCATAAAACAGTGGCTACAGAAGCTATTTTTTTTCCTCTGTGGAACAGTATTCATTGATTTCTGAAACCACTGGCTAATTATGCTCTGAGTGGACAAAGTGCCTTAAGGAGTCTGGTCTGGGCATCAGAGATCAGAGATCACTATGCACTTTTGTCAAATCCAAGTTACAATACTAAAGACAGGAGTATCTTGATGAAATTTGATTGCCAGTACTCTTCAAGAGGTTAGGTGAGGTGACCTAATCCTGCTCTAGGAGACACTTTGATCTATATTGCTCTAACCTAATATTAAGATTAGGTCATTAAAAGAAGATATCACAATACTAAATAACAGATTTATTTATTTTATTTTTAAAGTCAATACTGTTTCACTCTTGTCAAAAATTACATGTGAAATACCCATTTTCTACAGTGGCCCACATAGCTTTCATATGGCTTGATGACTGTGCTTTTTATATTAGCCCTCTTTGTCAGTTATCCAATTTAAATGTTCTGGAATTCAATAGCTTCACTTCTGGATAATAGACTAGATCACAAAAGAAAATAATTTCAATCTATAACTGAGAAAAGCCATTAATTGCTGGAAAACATCCAGTCTCCAAACCTGAAGATATCAAGTATGGTCTGGCAAGGAGGAGACAGTTAGGCTGAGGAATTCTACCCAGAGGGAAAACATGCTAGCATTATTTCAGCTGGACTAATGATTACAACAATAGCCACTGAAGTATTTCCAGTTACTGTCAATGCTGCAAGTATTTAACTCCATGGTGAAACCTCTTAACTACTGACTGATATTCTGAGAGACTGACCCCAGAGGACCATTTCTGAAAAAAACACCATAAAATCATACAGGTTTTGATGTTGTGTACTCCCCACTGCCTCCTCGCCCCCCCCCTTTTTTCCTTCTGATGTAAATTAAAGCTAAATGTAATGATGCAAGTGGAATAGGAGGTTATAAACTCAGGAGAAGCTAGGTCTGTGGTACTTCTCGGCTCAGTTAAAAGGTTGCAGGTTTTTGGATTATTATAATTGCTTTCCCATGTAATAGCCAAATATCATCTTAGTGGAATTTCTTAATTTGAAAAGCATCTAGCCCTTCTCCTTTCTGTAGCAACCTCTTCCAAAAACCAGACTGCTCTTAAGGCCAAATTTCCCCTTTCATCTCTCCCTCCTGAAACCTACAGCTTTGAAGTGATGTAACCCATGGTCTCCTCATGCCAAATAGTCTGGGTAACTCTTTCTGGATCTTTATTTCTAAGGCATACAATCTGGAAACCTTTAGCTTCATGTCAAATGGCAGAATGAGTTAACTTACGCTAGTCCCTTAATGAATTTTGAGCGTGAGGGGAGTACATAGCATCCTAAATCAATCTAGAATGACTTTTTCCTTACTGACTACACTAACAATTCAGCTCTTCAACAGTTAAAACCTCCTAGGTTGAAATAATCTGTTTATTCATAATCACTGTTGTCTACATAAATTTGTCATTTTCTAGTGAAGGTTTTTTTTCTTAGATACGTGGGCTAATGACTTTATTATCTCAAAGATCCAAAACACACTTAGTAGGCAAAAATATAAAAGTTCCATTAAAAACATATCTAGAGTTTGGACAGATGTAATACTTATAAACATGGAATATTGCTGAAATGTGGCACAAGTCAGAGATTAAAACACTTTTAAGCTTGTCTACCATAATACAACCTGCCACATAAAGTGTTATTATGTGCATTTTATGCCTGGGAGTACTGACAGGTGGGAGGGTGTGGGTATGTTGTATAAACGCTGTGTATCTTTTGGCAACAGGAGATATCCTGTACGCCACAGTGCAGGGCTGTGCGAGCTCAGAGTTGTGTTGTGCCACAGGCAGTGATGCCACTCTCTAGCCAGGTTAATTAGCCCCTTAAATCCATTCTCTATTAGCCTGGCCATCACAGCACAGCCACAACACTGCTCGCTGTCACTTGACTTGGTTTATCCAACACTGCACTGTGTCAGCACAGCCAACACTTGCAGACAAAATCCCAGTTACAAAACACAGAGAAAACACTGCTGCCACTGATTAAAGTGAGTGGTATAATTTACATACTAAGATGACAGAAGCCACAGAAAAGGAGGATTGTCATAAAGTACAGAATAAATGCATGTAAAATACAACAGATTTCCACAGACTGCCATGCTGAGGCTCTGCAGAAGCTTTGACTGGTATTATTCTTAGTATTACTCAGCTGCAAAGTTCTCAGTTGGAAAGGCTAAAAACTTACTTCCCAAAAAATTCACTCAAAAATGTGAAAAGAATCTTCCCTTCATGTATTGGAATAAACCTCTCAAAGTAAGTGCCTAAAACTAAATTCAAGGAAACATAATCAAGACAAATATTTTGATTATCAAATTGACGGAACTTGTAGAAGCATTGGGTAGATTTCTACAGCATGTTAACTATCCATGAAAATTGGGCTGTTTATTAGAAGTGTTGCAAAGTGCTGCAAGCTGCAGTAAAGATGGTTATTTTATTTTCGATCCAGGAAAACTATTATATCATGTATCAAATGTTTTATTCATCAAAAGAAGTCATTGCCTTTTGTCCTCTGCACCCATCTCTGAATGCACCAACACAGGCAGTTCTACAGGATATCCTCAGTTCTGCTCCAAGAGTCGTAGCACAGTCAAAGTACTGAAAATCCCAGCTCCAGTTTGTTGGGAAAGATGCTTTGTGCTTGGATTTGTTGCAAACTTTATGTTAGAGTAAGCACTAAACTTTTCACTTGGAGTAGGTTTACATATCAAATCTAAATTCAGACTATGGACACAAAAAGTAGTGTTTGAAAAGACATTTATTTTTGAATGGTCAAGCTGTTATATAAGAAAATAATGTATAAGAGCTCAAATTCTTACACCAGCTGCCTTGGCTCCAGATCAGGCACTTTAAAGTTAACCTTCAGGACCTCCTCCAGAGACTCACTGAGAGATCTGGGATACAGAACAGCTGGAGCCAGGAAAAAGAGCATGTTGGGGATGGGACAGCATCCCATGCTTTGGAAAGGCTGATATTACAGAGGGCTGACTGTTGTTGAGAGGAGTGTTTTACCAGTCCTCAAATCCATGTAGAAATTTGAGTAAAGAAAGTGCATGCCTTTCCTCTTGATTGGTGACATCCATGTTACACCTGTTAGAGGCAAGTGGCAGAGTCACCCTGTGAGTTAAGGCTCAGGAAAGAAGGAAGAATTGTTTTCTAAGCAGGCCCCACTTTGAGGCCATTAAACTGCAAGATAATGATGGGTTTGTTGAGAAGCAACAAATTTCTTTAGAGTTTCATTTGGTGCCTGTTTTAGCCAAAGGCTACTGTGTTGTGTTATTTTATGTTTAAACATACCCTACTCTGACAAGCAACCGAAGTCTTTAAAGTCTTCTCATCTTTATTGCAGACAATACTTTGATCTCAATGCCAGAAAAGGTCAACATAAAAACTTCAGAATTAGACTTGTTTACATCCAACATAAAATACAAATAAATGAATGTGGCAAGGACATCCCAGGCAGATCAAATAAGGCCACATTTTCCTAGTTCCACTCAAAATGTTTTTGTTTTTGCCAACCATTGTGCAAGCAATGTCATCATCAAACCCAGTGAAATTCACTTATTGAGGCGCTTTCCCCCTCAAAATATTTCATCAATCATAGTCCAGAAGGGCTCTGTCATAGGATAATTGCAACTTGGCGTACCAACAAAGAGCATCCCAATGTCCACAGCTTCCTTATCTATACAACAGGCAGGCATGACAGCCATTTTATTAGCTGAGATATTGTTACCCCCATCAGATAAAATAGTATGTTTTGTTGCTTTGATGTTTTCTGTCACCAGAGCAGAGCTGTTGTTTCCAGCTGCATGTTTAGAGAACGGCTGTGGTAGCAGCTTATGTTCCCTCACAACATCCCTGCCCACAGACATCTCACAGAACCAGTCGAGGGATGTACTAATTGCACTATATCAGAAAGAAATGGGAAGAGCAAACAGACTTTCTGCCACAGTTATTTCTAGCAAAGACATAATTGTGGAGTCATCTCTTCTCTAAATTCTTTTGCTTGAGGAAGAAAAGATCACCAGAGAGTGAATTCCCTCTGCAAGAAGCTAGCTGAGAGGCCATCCAAAAATTATTTTAGCCATTCCTGTTCCACTCTTTCCACATACAGCATCATTAATCCACAGAATATTTAGTGAATTAAAATAACATTTATGATAACTGCTTACTTGTAACAATTTTCCACAATAGCAACAACTATTATAGCACTCAGAAATATGTATCTTGCCTCCACATGCTTGGTTAGATCATGCAGACTTTGAAGGCTAACAAAAAATCTGTCATGCAGAGCAATATGCAAACCCATTTAATTTTCTATTTAAATTCTTCCTGACAGAGTGGACTTTTCTTGAATTACAAAATCGCAAGCCTGCTAACCAAACTCCGAAGGTGGAAAAGTCTGCTTGTCGACACCAGGCTTATCTCGCTGTACTATCACTTGGGCAATAATTATATGAAGTGCTGTAGACATAATTTAATAATTCAACATTTGCCTGCTGTTACTGAAGACTTCCCATCTATACTAAGCACAGGGAAGTGCTCTGGACTTGTCAATGGACTGCATGACAAATACTGACCACATCTTTTTTTGTCAACAGGGCTCTAGCATACCACTTAGTGCCAAGGGATATTGTTGGGATGATAATAGGAATAGCACAATTAAAAATCATTAGGCACCATCTTTGGTGGCTACTCAGCAAGGGGCTGCCCCTGAGAACAAAGAGCAAAGTAGCAGGTGTAAACTGTTCTAGCAAATACCAGCATCTCTGTTGACCTTCATAGTTCTACACGTGCAATGTGACTCAAGGCATTTCATTGATGCTCAGTCCAACAGCCCTGACATAATGACACCTCTCCCTGCTCTGCTTCCCTTTCCCCAAACCCCAGCCCCCAAGTAATTCCCAGATACAAAAAGTGTGTTACTTCCTTTACACAGTGGTCTCCTTTCCTGATTTTCCACCTGCATCCCTGCTCCTGAAGCCACCTCCACAACCAGAGATTGTGAGCTCCATGCACCCTTGATTATATGACCTTGAGAGACTTACAGATTTCACGCTCATTTTTTGACTTTCCTATAGACTGTGGGTGGAAGCCTGTGGAATCACTTAGCCTGCTTTTGTCTCAGTTCGCCATCTACAAAATCCTTTCATTTACCTTGTCTGTTTTGATTTAAACAAAACGAGCTCAAACCCCTAAAGGTCACATTTGCTTTGATAGCAATATGAACTCATTTGGCACCTTGATCTGGTTTGGGTAAGCTTAAACCACATAATGAATCTTAAGAAATGAAACAAACTGAAACTTCCTTTCAAACACTGCTCTCCAGAATGTTTTCACTTTGAGTTAAGGATGGTGTAAGATTGAGTTGCATAGTTAGAAAGGTACCTTATTACCCCATTAAAAAGCAGAGCTAAAAAGGAAATTCTGTCATGGATTCAGGTGGTTGGGAGAATTAACCTTGAATACCCTTTTGATATAGCAGAGAAGTTACATGTTGCTTGTGCTTGTCTTTAAGCCCTGTACTGTTGTTTTCCTTGTTGAGCACTGGAGCTGATCTGCAGACACAGAAGGGTGGTCCTCCAGCCCAGCAAACAGATGCCCTTCTTGCAGTAACCTTCTCAAGCAGATTAAATCCTTCCCTAAAGTTTTTTCTCCCTTGGAAAAAATTTTCTAGTGTAGAATTTGAGGTAAAAATTGCATACAAAAAGAGGGTTGTGATAGTGTATTTTGAGCAAATTGCTTGTTATTTTTAAGCATCAATGGGCACCACACAGCTAAAGTGCCAAGCCTTTAGGAATGCCTCCAGTATGTGAAATGAATACTTTTAAAATGTTAATTTTTTTTTTTTTACTTAAGGCTTTAACTCCTGAAACCACATTAACAACTCTTATACTTAAAGGTTATACAAAACAAACCAAAACCTGAGTATCAGCAGCTCCTAGCAACAGAAATTTTAATCTATTTTAAATTAAAAAAATCACACATTTTCATGTTTTCACTTTCCTGGTTTGCGGCAGAATGCATACATGAGATCTGATTCACAGATACATACCTTGGCAAAAAAGCTACTGCAAATCTAGTGGTCCTACCATTTCTCTCATAAAATTATTTGGTTTTCCAATTTTGCAGACACACCCATAGCACACAACTATCAGATCTCTTGAAAATTAATAAAATCTTGAGTTAAATAATTGTGCCTCCTCGTTATGTTGATGTATTTCTGAAAACCTCCTCACAGGAATTTGACAGATGATAAACTAACAATAAAGAAAAGAGAGACCAGCAAATATTCAAGGGAAAGTCAAGGGCAGAGAATTACTCATTTAATTATTTGTACATATTCCTTCAAACAACAGATCCTGACACACTTCAGCCTTGCAGCTCTAATTAACACCTGCAAGAGGCTTAGCTCATACCTGCCTTCCTGCTTCACAGAGAAAACTGGGTAAGGGTCATACCTTGCTGCCTGCATTTAAAACATGGAAGCACTTACCTTTCCCACTTTTTTTTCTTCCTTCTGCTGCTGCTGCTCGTTGCCATAATGTCTGCCTATACCCTGAAATAGACTGTCAGTGGAAATCTCAGTGCTGCTTCCACTTCCTTCCCTTTTAATAACTAGTTCAGGAAAGAGGTAGTAGATTGGCATCTGGAGCAGTGGGGCCCAGGAAACTACTCAGCTGCAATTGAAATCTTGTGTGTGTCAGGTGTGATGACTTCTGAGAAAAAAAATCAGAAACTTCCACAGATGAACTGCAACTGCCAGAATCACAGGACAGCGATGAAAGGGGCTCTTCAATGAAGAGTGCTATTTGGCCATTTATAAAGGCTTATTCAATTATCTAATTATGAAACCTTTAGATAATGAAATATTTTTTGAAAGGTGGAGGGAGAAAAAGCAGCAACAAGGACTTTGCTTGAGCAGATGTAAAACTGACACATCTGCCTCCCTCAACACCACCAAATTGGCTCTTTCAATATGTTTCATTTGTTCTCCTGCCAATTTCTCATCTCTCATCAATTTACTTTCAAACTTGGAAGAAAATTAAATGGTTTGATGACATATTGGTTTCTGTATTTTATCTTTGAAATGCAAAATATATATTTCAATGATCTTAGAAATGTTTCACTTCTTTGAAATCTTTGTAATTGTATGATGTTGGACTTGATCCCCATCTGGAACAAAAGAGTATAACTCCATCTAACTAAATGAAGCTAGGCAGTTTATCACAGTTGGTGATCTTGTCCATAGTTTTTCCATAGATTAACACAGAACATATAATATATTTATTTAGAAATATGCAGTGTGAAAGTTGATGACTCCCTAAATGCTTTAGGCATTCTTGAAAATACCTATACCAGATGATTGCCTAAAAATGCTTCCTAATAGCCTTAAATAGTCAAAATGAAATGACAGAACTGTCATCACAGCAATTCACACAGGGAAAGAAAGATGATGCCAACATTACCTGCATCAGCCACCTGCTCTGTAAAGGTTATTAAAATGATGGAAACAGTATGTTGACTATTCCATATATGCAGACTAAAACCCTCATCAGGTTCAATATTCCACACTACTAGTTGTAATTTACATGCCTATAATTTATACTATGCCATAATTTATACAACATTTCTCAAAATGCTGTCTGGAAAAGACTGCCTACTGACTGGAGTAATCTAATTCCTTTCTCTGTGGCTACTTCTTTAATCACAAATTGACAAAGGGATTTTGGCACGAAAAGCTCTTTGACAAATGCCTGTGTTGTGCTTCTTGAGATGCTCAGGTGTGCCTTGACCCTGCCAGCAGTAAGTGGAACAGTCACTCTTTTGTAGTGATGCCTCAGTTCCACTGGAAATTCTTTGTCAAGGGGTTGGGGTCCTATTAGCACCTATGGGAACCTTTGCTATGATCAACACAGCTGTAGTCACTTTTATTCAAACACAGGAAGAAGAAAAGGAAAAAGACAAGGAAGTAATGGCAATGTCCCCTTCATTTAGCAGTGTTTTAGCATGAAGGAGTTTAGAGGCAGTCCTAAACATAATCTGCTCTCCTCTGGTCCTGAAAAACACCTTAATCCCTCCGCTGCAGGCAATGCCTAAGCAGAACTGCACCCCATCCCTCCGACTGAAGCTACTTCAGTTGGCAAGAGCAGTTCAATCACCCTGAGCCCAGGAGTGCATCTCTCCAGCCAGGCAGGTAATGTCTCATGCTCCACTCTTGATTTCAGGTTCCTGCTCTGGGATGCCCTAGGGATGCCTAATGTATTTTATCCAAGAATTGTGCAAAGTAAAATAATCTGTCATATAAATGAATGGAAAGAGGGTCATTTTAGGAGTCACTGCCACTATGGCTGACCAATATAGATGAAAGTGCTTAAATTCAGGCTTTCTTGGCTGAAAACAATGGCTTCCCTCTCTTTATGCTAAGTCTACCCATCTGTAAAGCAGACACATTACAGTTTACCTAACTCAGAGAAATGACATAATACAGCTTTGGCGAAAGAAAGGCTCCATCACATTGCTTTACTAGACATAAAAAGATAATATGAATATATGACTTAAAATCAACATTAAGATAGTGTAGACTCTGGGACATTTCTGGAATTGCTTTGGCTGGATAATGTAATTCGTTTTCTAACAGGTATCTTGAAGTGCTTGATATTCCACAGAGCCAGCCTATGTTACAAGATGTACATAGCTAATCTGCTGAGAAAAGAAATTGTAAACAACACTTTATCGTGCATTATTTTATTCATGAGAGCGTTATTCCGATCAGTGCAATCTTGAAGTATGGATTGGACCTTGGGATCACATAGCCATGCCAACATACCCCGTTAGTCTGCTTTAAACATTCTTTATTTCCATAGGAGGAAGGAGGTGTAAAATCTTCAAGGCTGTCATATCTGGTTTAAAACATGCTTATATTTTCTTTTTTCTTTTGTTTTTGTGTATTTTCATAAGGAAAAAAATGTCATTACACTATTACCCATACTTTCCTAAGTGAGTAGCCTGAGCAGGGTATTAACTGCATTAGCAGTAAGTTTCCAGGGTGGAAATGACAGCATCTGCCTCTGATTGTCCCAGCACAGGAAGTATGACTTTTGGGAGCTCTCAGAACAGGCACCCAGTGCTGCCAGAAACAGGAATCTCTTGAGCAAGTTTATATTGCTTCTTTCTTTTTCCAGGAGCTGGACTGAAATTTTTGTAATACACACAAAGTGTTCACACATTCCTTACAAATCAGCCATCACATATTTTCATTAGCATTATTTTCACAGGATTATCCTTGGTGATGTACAAAATGAAACCTGTTATCTCTTTGATGAGTGTGTTTTAAAGTCCAAGGATGAGCATGGGTAAGTGACACAAAGAAGACAGGGAAGATTTGCAAGCAGTGTCAAGAGCTGACAGGAAGGAAAACTAGTGTCTTTAGAAATGGCTTCACAGAAGTCATCTCCCAATATAATTTAACTGTATGGATCCACACCTGTGCAGTATATATAAATTAGTACCAAACCTTCCATTAGATACCATCCCTAGAAATTATTTAAGAGAGGTAGATCCCAAGGTCATGCAGACATCGGCCACAAGATCTTGCTAGACTGGATGTTAAGAGCTGTCTCCCATGACAGTCCTGGATACTAAGCCACTGCTAAATGTCTGTCTTGACGGAGATTTATTCTGTGTGTGCTAGAAACTGAACCATGTCACATATTTGGCAGGAAATGTAATCCCTTCAGAAAGAGGATTTGATCCTCAGTGTGATCTTGCCATGCTCAGGCAGGAATAAGTCTTGGTAAAGCCAGTGCAAGGTCTGTCCATGTATTTCCATTTTGAGTAAGGGACAAGCCCCAAACACAGGGTTATGAGAGCAAAAGCTCCTGTCCCCACTAATCCACATGGCCCTGATGGTATGAGAAGAGATGGGCTACAGATGCAAATTGCACAGTGCACACATGATGCTTCCATCTGAGTTAATGCAGAGAATTGCTGGATATTTTTTCAAATTGTTTCCCAAAGCCAAAGTGGCATGTGATGCAAAGAGCAGCAAAAGAATTACTGTGAAAGAGAGCAAGGCATGACTCCTGGTTTGAACAGCACCGGACAAAATCACTAAATGAATGACAGCTTAGAGACTCCCCTTAGAGCTGACAGCTCCAGAATTCCCCTGTCAAGTTGATTCCCAGTTTTGAGATTGTCTTTGGCTTCCCCTGCTCCTTTCTTCCATTCAAGCTATCATGCCCCCGCTATCAGCCATGCCATGCCTCTCTGTCCTTTCCTTCTGTCTGTATCTCCTAAATTGTTACTAGTGCCATCTCTCTACCATTTCTCATGTTCTGGTGGTACTCCTCACATGAGATTCCCATTACTGAAGTGTATGAGTTGGGATTTACTAATACTTTGCCTTAAAACACAAGGTATGAATCTCAGCAACAGCTTGAAGTACAATGTATTTGGGCTGTAGCATAGCATTTGACAGAGTGGCTCTCAAAATCTTACTAGAAAAATATCTTATAATGTTTTGGATTACAGTGCTGTCATGTGGATTGAAAATCAGCAGAAGGAATGTAAACAAAGGATAATAGGTCATGACAAACAGCACTGCACTGAGCTGTGAAGAGGTATCCAGTTGGGATTCCCTAGGAGTTGGTGTTAAGCCCAGTTTCATTTTACATATTTATTAATGCTCTGGGAAAAGAGATGAACATTCTGAGAATTAAGTTAATGGATTATACTAAATTACTAGCCATTGTTAACACCAATCAGGACAGAGGTGTTATACAGAGGGAAAGCAGAGAGGATGGGAATGGGAAGAGTCCATGACTGGACTCACCTATACAAATATGTGAGGAAAGGTTTGATGTCCCATCTGATAATGATGGGAGGACACTGACAGAAAAACCAAAAGCAGTTTACATCTTGTCTGTCAAAGGCTGGTGCAGAGAAATAACAAAAAACCCCAACCAGATAGGATATAATTATTATTATTATAACATTTCTCCCAAAGACCCCATAAATTAATTCTCATTTTCTAGTCTTAATAAATTTCACTGTTTAGGGTTTTCTATGATTTTCTGTAGCTTCATGCTGCACAGTAATATACATCAATATAATATAGAGTCATCTGTCTTCATATCAATATATTATGTCTCTTTTCTGAGGAGAAACTAGTGGTAAGAATTTCACCATTTTCTTTGTATGCCTAGTTTAATATACTATTAACATAAAGAGAACAGAAGTGGTAAAAATTGACACAGGGGCAGTAAGCTGTTTCAGGAGTTTCAGTCTCTATGAGCAAAACAATCCACCCAAATGAAATCTGGCTAGAGGTGTAAAAGTAAAAATAAATTCTGCAGCTGCCTAAAAAATCCTAGGCTACAGAATCATAGAATCAACAGAGAATAGTTTGGGATTGAAGGGACCATAAAGCTCTAGTTCTAACTCCTCAGATATGGGCAGGGACACCTTCTACTAGAACAGGTTCCTCATGAAAAATGAGATTTTTTCCAAACACTATGCTATGGAAACAGCTGTCAAAATTTGCCACTGTCCTAATCTGTTTTAGTGACACCACGTGCAGACTGCTTAACTACAGTGTACTGTTATTTATTTCTTATCCATTTATAGATGACAAGTTGGATATGGATCTAAATTTTGTGAATTAAGGTTCGGAACTTTTCTATAAATTAAAAGAATTAAGACACTTGCAATGAAAATAAACAGTATGGCCTGTGAATGTGTGTGTATTTATAAAGAATGTTTTCGTATTACTTTATAGCCCAAATGCCGCGGGTAGAAAGCGCGAGTAACTCGGAGTCTTTTGTGTCAGTCCCGTTTGCCTAAATAACGCGACTCAGGCGTTATGTAGTCTCTGATTAGAGACGAGTCGAGCATCAGAACTCCCACAGAATCTTGGCTTCGCTCACGCACAGCGGTGTAATTTATGCAGGGAAATAAAGAGAACGAGAAAGGGTTCTTTCCGCTTATCGCCAGTAGGTTTTATTCCTGGAATATGTTGCCGAGAAAACAGCCAAAATGGCGACCGGGCCGTGTTATAAAATGGGGGGCAAGGGGAGGGCAGTCGGGAGAGCCAATCACTGCTGAGGACCACAATGATTGACAGGGGCGTCGGCCAATCAGTCGGCTGTCTGGACCCGGCATGGGAACCAATGAGCTGTTCCCCTGGGCGGGGACAGCCCCTGCCGCCCTGGGCCGGGACGGCCCCCGCCGAGCCAGGGCTGCACCACTCCAGCTGCCGCGTGGGGGAGGGGAAAGGACCAACACCGTGCGGGGGGGAAAGGACCCGATGGTCCCGGCTGCAAGCCACGCGCAGAGGCACTACAATACCCAAGGAGTAGAAAAATCTAAATAGACTGCAAGTCTAATCAGACTCTTCAGTTCAAATAAAATTTTGACTCTTAAAATAACACTATATTTCTCAAAATTAAGCCAAGCAAAATAGATAGGAATGTCTCGCATAAAAAGTGTTTGTGAATACTTGCAGAGAACAGAACATTCCACAAGACCTGTAACATCTGAGACCTGGCTCCTACCATTTTATGCCTTGGGTTTGTTCAATTTTGGTGGCTAGGGAAAAGTCAGATCAAGGTCAAATTATTTTCACAGCTCAATTCCAAGCAGAATTACTCTTCCATGGGGTTTCTGCAGTATATTTGAATTTACAGTATGCCTTTACAAATCAAATCCTTAACATAAAATTTTAAACTTTTAACAAACATTTTCTTTTTTACTTTAGTGGAAGACAACAGAGTTCAAAAGGTACTGAAGATGATCACACTTCAATGTCACTGCCACAGGGTGCTGGAATAAATTTCTTCATGGTAACTACTATGATGCCATGTTTTGGATCTGTCCTGAAAATCAGGTTGATAACACAGGGATGTTTGAGTTATGGCTGAGCAGGGCTTGCATGGAACCAAGGCCTTTTCTGCTCCTCACACCACCCCTGATGCACTCTGGGGGCGCACAAGAATTGTGAGGTAATGCAGCCAGGACAGCTGACCCTAACTGACCACTGGGATAGTCCATAACATATGTCATCATGCTCAGCCTACAGAGCTGGGGGAAGAAGGAGGAAGGAGGGGACATTCACAGTGACAGCTTTTGTTTTCCCAAGTGACAGGTGATGGAGCCCTGCTGTCCTGGGCTGGCTGAACACCAGCTCATGGGGAGTGGTGAATGAATGCCTTGTTTTCCCTGCTTGTGTGCACGGCTTTTGCTGTACTTATAAAATTGTCTTTTTCTCAACCCACAAGATTTCTCACATTTACTTTTCTGATTCTCTACCCTCTGCCACTGGGGAAGGCAAACTAACAGCTGTGTGGAGTTGAGTTGCTGGCTGAAGTTAAACCATGACACACAGAAAACCTTATCACATCATTTAAACAAAGGTATCCATTAAATATTTTATTATTCCCTACTTTCCTTCCTGACTGGTAAACACTGATATGGAAAACCAGAGAAAAATCAACCTAAGAAAGCGTACATAACACACATGGAGGTCTCTTCAGGTTGCTTCAAGTCATCACAAAGGACAGCTTCAGCAAAGGAGTGAAAACCATGCCTGGCTCCAATTACAAATCCTGAATGTTTGAGGATCTGATAAGACATGATTTTAATCCACCTTATGAGTTACCTATCACTGCTAGTGACTATTTTTTTCATGTAAGTATTGCCAAAGAGACTACTTAGGGAGCAAGGTTTAAAGTTTCCAGGAGGAGTTTAGTTGTAGTATTATCCAAGCAAATACAGATTTTGGTTTTGTACAATGAAGTTTCTTCCATAAAACACTAATGTGTGGATGCTTTATTTTTAAAGGAAATGTTACATCTAGAAATTCTTAGGACTGGCAAGTGGAAAATCCCTGGGCCTGAATCTCATTTGATGAAAGCTTGTGTAGTTACTTTCAATTTAGAGAATGCCTTTCAAATATGATAAAAAGTGTTTTTAATGGGTTTTATTAAATTATAATTTTCTCTCTTGTCTCACAAATTTAACAAATCTTTTCTGTGGAATATTTGCAGACACTTTTCCTTCCTCCAACATTTCTACAGAAGTTAAACCCAAATTTGCCTAGAAAAGTTATGTTGAGCTAGTTTCAGGCAGCAATCTGGCAGCATCTTTATATCTGCACAGCATTGTGATTATCTCACAAATTCACAATACTTTAATTCTGAACCCTACTATTTTCCATAGAGGCAATATCTTCAGTGCCAGTCTGAATGCTCTGAATGTTAACTGTCTGGCTCTGGCTGGATTCCCCACATTTTCTGTCCGTGAACACGTAGCACATGGCTCTTGATTACTACTTTTAAATTGATCTGTGTCTGCTATGAAAATATATTGCTTCATAAAAGTCTTTCGGGGTATCAGCTTCCAAATTAATGATTTTTCTCTCAAGCTCTGACTTTGAGAGCTTACAGTACAGAATCATGCAGTCCAGCTACTTGAATCAAATTGAAATCCATCCATCTGCAATTCAGATCCAAATTCTTTCAGTGCTCTTGGCTCATCTCTAGGTAAAGAGCAGCTGTTGTCCTGTTAAAGTGACTGTAAATAATTCTAACTTCAAGCTTCAGCAGTGAAATTCACCCTGCTTCACTGGGGACCACTTAATCCCCAGGATGTTCCTGGGTTTGGCCTTCAGCTGGTGGAAGCTGCCTGCTGGTGCTGCAGTGTAGCTGTGCTGCTTTACAGGCTTGGCCCAGGCAGAGCCAGTGCCCAGCGGTGCCGGGGTGTCTGCCAGCTCTGCAGGGCAGGGTGCCCTCCCACGGACACCGGGATGTGAGGACATGACACCGAGCCAGAACCCCTGACTTGCACTAATTGCACCCCTACAACGCAGGTGAAAAAGACTAAGGTTTCTTTCCCTTGCTGTTTTCTCATTTTTCATGCCAAATAAACCTGTCACTGTGGTTTTTTTAGGGGTTACATGTCTCCTGCAACACAAGCAGTACTGCACGAGGGAAAGACTTATTTACAGCAGAGATTCAATAAAGAGTTTAAAGCAAGAATTTTCCAGTAAAAAGAGATGGGCCCTAACTAAGAAGGAAGGTACTTGTTAAAGCAACTCTATCAGAATAGCTGAGGAATCACAATGTGATATAGCACTATTTGAAAGGATGTTTTGAATGGAGCTGTCAGCAAGTATTTTAATAGCAAGTCTTCAATTTCTGCTTTGTGGGGTTTTTAACCACCAGGAAGAAAACATAAGTAACAAGGAGGGATTTAGGAATTGTTTAGTGTTTGGCTGTTCAAAGAAAGAACAGAGCCCTCCACATGCATTGCAGCTAATGAAAATTGCCATTATGGTTTTTTTTACTCCATTTGTGGATGTTAAACACTGTAATAATGCAAAGTCGTTATGATTTTCTAAATCTTCTCAATAAGGAGGATATTATCTACTTATTTAATGACCCAATCTCTAATGGCAAGGAGCTGTTACCACCAGCAGCTCCTGCTCATTCATATAGTTCCTCTCCCTAATTAAAAGGTCTTTACAGTTAAAAATAAAGGAATAAATCAGTCAAAAGCCAAAACTGCCATCAGATGATAGGAAAATAAAAGGCACTTAATGGACAGATTTTCAGTTACTTGCAATCCATAACTGGGAGTATTCTTTTGAAGCATCCCAGTCATCCTTTAGGCACCGCACATAGAACCAGACAGTTCAAAAGTGCTCAACACACATTTCTTTGGAAAATCCATCCCTAACTGTGGCTTTGTGTCTTACAGCCGTTGTGGCTAGCAAGAATCAATCTTAAGTCACCTACCTCCCTGTTGGTGGAATGTCATCAGCATCACCCCTACCATAGGAAACCATAATAAAATACCTGACTGTACTCAACCGAGCTCTTGCCACTGCTTAGTGCTACAAGAACAGAGGCAGCAGGTCTATTTTTACCGCACTGCCAGTGAAAGCAGAAATAGCCTGCTCTTGGATTTCTCTTGAAGCACTCAAAGCCAGATGTCCATATTGCAACACAGACCCCTTACTAGCTTGAATTTCAAGCTCAAAATGGAATGTCGCTGTCTGCACGGCATTCCTTGAGCGTAATGTGCCATTGTCAGGTTAAAGGTTTTCTGAATATTCATTAGTCTAAGGCCAAAACCTGAGTAATAATTCAAGAGCAGTTTACAGCTAATAAAAGCTGCAATAGCTCTCTCTGAGAACAGAGAATGGAGCCCAGAGTTTTTTAACACATCCCTCCGCTGGAACAAGAAGCATTTGGTGGTATTAACATAGTACCTGTTTATTCAAGACGAAATACAAAAAGTTCAGTTAATCGTTCTTTTTTCATGCAGTCTACAGCTGTGTAAATATTATCCCAACCTCTTCTTTGACATCCACCTAAACCTCAGACCTTGTGTGCAAAATGATACAAAAGGAGCTCAACACTTCTGTAACCCACTGCTGTGTCCTGACACACCTAGGACTGAATATTTGACTTCTGTGAGACCAGTGATACTGTACGATGTATCCCTGAAGAGATCTAATTTTCTAAAGACAGCTTTACTTAAAGAGTTTCCTAGGTTTTAACCATGGAGCTGAGTGTGATGAGAGCTGTGTGGAAGCATCATACTAAGATTTGCATGACAACTCTAAAATAGAAGCCAAACTGTAGTTCTGCATCATTTACAACTGCCACCTTGCATAGTTTTTATTTTGATCCACCCAGATGAAAAACCATGTTAAGTTTTAGAAAGTTCTCATCTCTGCTTTCAAGTCACTTTTGAAGGCTATTTGCCTTTCCCATTTTCTCTGTGGTAGCTAAGGAGACAAAAATCTTTCTGTATGCACCAGATATCCCTTACACAATGGGAGAGAAATATCGATATTTTTATATTGCACAGTGGGTCATATTTATGAATTGATGCATGCTTCATCATAGCTCTAAATAATGGAAAATTTTGGAGGAGAACAAAGGGCCTGAAACTATTCCAACTTCCTTTCCCTTCTGAACTCCTCACAGGTTGATTTAGGAAAGGTAGAACTTCCTCAGGATCAATGCTACCCACAAAAATAAATTTATTCAAAAGAAAAACTAAGGCAAAGCCTTCACTGTAATACAATTTTCCATCTACTCCTTTCCCATCACCACAAGGCTCAGAGCTCCTATTTAGGCCTGCAGAGCTTAGTTGAACTTCTCTTTCAGTCCATACCAAAATCCTAAAGTTTCTCTCCTATTTCTTTAGGCCTCTGATGTTACAGAGATCAGTGATGAAGACTCTCATGTCATGCACAGATCAGTGCTGCCATATCTCCCTGTCCCCCACAACACTCCTGATGCAAGCTGTGAGCCAATACTGTGTTGCCCTCAGCCCTTTTAAACTTTGGGGATACCCAGAACTCATTATGACATCAGGAGGGCAGTGAAGATCACTGTATTCTGTCCCAGCTGGGGACTGAACATGAGAAGATAGGACAATGGTTGTGGGAATGCACAGAGGGGCAGGAAAGAAGCAGTTTTCCTGATGCAGGATGAATGCACTTTTTCCCTTAGTCTTCCACTGGTAAATTTCCGGGAATGAAAACTGCAATACCTCAGACGAATTTCACATTTTTAAAAATTGAGGTTCTGACACTTTGCCACAAATAAAAAGTAAATATATAAACATGCAAGTCACCATCTAAGCTTATGTCTCCCTCAGTGTAACTTATGTAGATTGCTGCCTATGTGCATAGCTTTCATTACGAATAAAACATAAAAGCCAGCGCATATACTGAAGAGCTATTTTTCTTTATTGCAACACCATTACACGAAGTCTAGTAACATAAACAAAGATTAGACTTGGCTGTTTTGAACAAATAACCATTTATTGTCAAGGCTTTTTAGGAGCTTTCATTTTCCTTTTTGAAAAACAAGATCCTGTGCCAACCTAACAAATGTGTAACATTAAGTAATAAGCAAAATAATGGGACACCCTGCCACACTAGTTTGTAGACAACCTCAGACTGTCACAGTTGTACATCTCCAATCTAAGACAAACCCAGTTAATTAAGCAGACATATTAAATCAAAACCGCACCAAATGGAGTCCCTTGGGGCATAGCTGCTGTTCCTAAATGCTGCAAGTGGCCGTTTGAGTGGGAGGATGTACGGGAGGAACAGTCCAGGGGCAAAGCTGTCCGTCCCACTGGAACAGCACGCAGCAGAGCACAGCTAGAGAACCTTTTCCCTGTTTCCTGTCCTGGCTCAGCAGCAAAGAACACAGGACAGAGCTGTCTCAGCTCCAAAGGAGCAGCCACACTTGTGGTGGGCAGGTGAAAGAGAGCCCCCTGAGCCTCTGCTGCGCAGCCCTGTGGGTCTGCCACGACTGCAGCAGCGCAGCTGCTGAGGCTCTGGCCTCTGGTGCTCCCTGAATGTTAATTCCACCAAAACTCTCCATTTTGAAGTAATCATAAATCTCCTAAGCTCAGCCCGAAGTAATCACACAAGCTATCCCTTAGACAATGAGCTGAGATTATTCAGCTTCCTTGTACCCCAGCAAAACAGCAGCTTCCTTCCTGCCCGTGACTGCGGCCGTGATTAACTACGCAGTTCAAGGTGAAAGAAGAATGCGGTTCCAGGCATATATGGCTTCCTTTAACCTCAGCGAAACACAGTGCCAGATATTTCAATTAGTGTGTACTAAGGTCACAAAATCAATTTCTTATCGCCGAAAAACACACATACTGTAAATTTCATTTTCAAGCCATAATCTCTAAATTAAATCTGTGCACCTAAAAAATATAGAGTGCAAAATTGCAGTCCTTCAGCCCCCTCCTTCTCTTGCAGGCCAGCAGCATTTTCACAAACATCACCTGGCTTTGTGCTCTATATTTAGAGCACAATGTTTGGTTAGATTCTAATCTTCTTGGAGAACGTCATTATCTCTTTCTTTGGCAAATAGAGGCACAAAGTGTCAATTACCTTCTTAAACTCTTTCATACACACAGGGCTGAGCTGGGTTTGATATCCTGTCTGCCAACAGCTCAGCCGGCAATTTTTCACAGTCATACACAGAAAAATTGTGCATCACCGTATCATCCTAGATAAATTACACATTTCAAATGTGGTTATATACAACTTCACCATTCCTGGCTAGTATATTCTGGCAGACAAAAACAAAAAAACACAATTAAAAAAAAAGGAAAAAAAAAAGATCCCCAGGAGAACACTGAACACTTTTCTGCAACTGAACTCCATGAGTTCAATATAGAGTTACCCAGATAAAAGTAAAATGAGTATACAAGATTGGTGGGATATTATACATAAATCAGTGTAGCTGTGCAGAAATGACATAATCTCTTATGTGTGTAATTCCTGATGATACTTTCCTTGCTATGCGGGTAACCCCCAAGGCAGCTGCAGAGTCTGATGGCTGCAGCAGCCTCTACCATGTGTAAGTCCAGGTTGAGAAGCTGTCTTAAGGAAGTGGAAAGTATGGAAACAATTTGTTTCCAATAAATCTAGTCTTTCCTTAAAAAAAGGTAATTTTTACTATACAACCACAGAATGAGGAAAACTGACAATTTTGAGATTGCCTTATTTTTTTTCACAGAAAAATCTGGTTTTTATTCACATGCCTACTTATATTCAGGTTCCTGTGTACATGGTTGTGTACATTTAATATAAATATATGAAAATACGTGTTCTGCAAATATTTTTCATCCTTTTACTTCAAACCAGCAAGCGAGAAGAACATAGTTACTGTTGGACCTCCTGGGACCAGGTCAGATGTCAGAGACACAGAAAGGGAATCATATCTCTGGTAAACACAAAGTAAGCAGACTCTAAAATAATAGATTTAAAGTTCCCTAAATGAATTTTCCCACATCCTCTAAACATGTAACATATTGACTCTTAGTACCGTAAAGCAGTATGAAAGGAGTATTTTCTCAAGAATGGAAATTAGCATTATTCGGCAAGGGTTAAAACACATTTTGAATTAAACAAGTAAGAAACCATCCATGTGCAGATGATCAGCCTAAAAGTTTGGGTAAATTTTTGAGTGAGAAAAATAACTCTTTTCTACCACATCATCTATATGCATTTAAAAAACTCTTTTTAGATGCAAACAGGACTAATTTGAAAGAGATTCTGGATACAATCAAAGATATAATGAGAGGAAATTTTGTTTCTTTCTGGTCGTTTCAGAAATACATTACTGTATTTTAGTCATGCTCAAAGTACCATTTCAAGAAAACGTAAACAAAATACATGAAAAGAAATAGAGGTCTTTTTCATTTTTTTTCTTTTTGGCTCTAATCTGTGAATGTAATGTGTCTACCTAAAAAGTCCCTAAAATGGACTTTGTCCAAGGCTTCTTAAAGTTAGGGTCAATCTTGCAAATGGTTATTGTGGGCTGTATGTTTGGCCCAGGTGAGTTGTGTTTTCTAGCAGTAGGAAGAAGAGCTAACCCTCTGAAGATCCCTCTCTCTCATTCGACTGGGAAACTGGGAGGGATTCCTTCATGTGAGTGAGGAAACTGGATTTGACACTTCGGATGCATAAAACACTGAGTCAAAATTTTAGGGACTCAGCCATTTACAGAAGTAAGACAATTGGAGTGAGACAGCCTCTGCCATGTCTTATTCAGCAGGATTGTATTGTTACTGCAGACATCCTGCACTGTTTTCTTCCTGACTCATGTTCTCATGCATCACCAGGAATGTTGTTACACATGCTCCCCTTTCAAATTCCTGACCTTCTCTTAAAACATCAACTAAAATACAATTTTGCTAGTAGCTATAAAAAACAAATTCAAGGCTACAGAAGCTGTTTTGATTAATACTGTTAGCCAAGGGTATGGCTATTCTCAGGAGTATAAACACAACTCCATCCTTTGCGGCTGGAAGGCAACCATACAACAGCTGGTTAGTCCCCAGCAGCCTAGAGACATCACAGCCATCAAGCCCTTCTCAAATTCACAGAAAAGTGTGACATCTTGCACATGGAAAAGCAAAAGCCATACATAAAGCCATAGGTTCCCAAATGGCCAGGAACCTGCTATGTTAACATTAACACCAGCACTTTCCTAGGCAAATGGACTGTCATGCACCAGAAAATCAAATTCTTGCAGTTAATTTGCCCTGACTTTTCAATTCCATGGTCTGCCTACAGGTTTAATCTAGAAGGTGGAATCAGGATAGCTCAGCTGGGTAACATCTCACAGCTCAGCAGTTAATCTCTGAGGTTCAAGAAAAGTCAAAAAACATTCAACTACGTTATGACCAGACATGTGAGGGAAGAAGACCTTCTGTCCCCGGAAGATGAACCTGGAAGGCATGGGCTTTGTTTACTATAATACCTGTATATGTGACAATGGATGGTGCTTCCTAACAATTCTTGGGATCACCAAAAAGCCTGACACCTAAACCTGCAGTAGGAATTCTGAATTCAAAGGTGACTCCTGCCCTTTCACACAGCCCACACTGTTTTTGCATTCCACCCTGAAACCTATAAAAGTTCCAGCAGAATATACAGGCAAGGCAGCACAGGTTGGGAGATACATGAGGAGAAGGG
Source organism: Climacteris rufus (assembly GCA_013398175.1). NCBI lineage: Eukaryota > Metazoa > Chordata > Aves > Passeriformes > Climacteridae > Climacteris > Climacteris rufus. The sequence goes on along the minus strand of VZRZ01007151.1, from coordinate 906,630 downwards.
GAAAGGAAGAAGGAAGAGTCAGATGAACCCAGAGGCTATGGAGGAGCATGCCCAAAGAGCTGGGAATTAATGGTCTTTTGCCCCCTGTACAGCACATCCTGAGTTTTCCAAGCTGTCCCACACTGAGTTGAGCCCTGTTATTAGTGTTTGGCTAAGGCATATCTTTCTCCTGCTGTGCTATGTTAGAGCAGCTGCAATTTGCCTTTTTATAGCTTGTGGTAACCGATAGCAGTGAAATGAACTTAGGAAGTGTGTGGATTGGATCTTCCATAGCAATGATTTTAGACTATTTGGTAAACACAGAAGTGACATTCAGTGATGTATGCCTCTGGTGACAAAAAACCAAAAAAACCAACAACAACAAAAAACCCCAAAACAAAACAAAAAAACCAAAAAAACAAAAACCAAACCAAAACAAAAATTCTCATTTGGTGAACCAGCATTTGAATTACATAATTTTCTATTGAAGAACACTTCTGGATAGAATAAAATGATTATACACAATGGCTTTACAGGGTCATTTTGATTTGAAAGCAAAAATTCCCTCAAAACTATACACCAATTGGGTGCTGCAGAATGGCAAGAGAGACAACAATGAATCAAAACAAATTCACTGACTGCAATAAAACTCAATAGTGGGACACAGCAACATCACATTAGAACAAGGAAGTGAAGTCTCACAGGAAAACTCATTTTTATAGCTGGCAAAAACCAGAGAGTTGGTCGCTTGACCCTCAATAAAACAAGAAAATATGTTTGTGTTCAGATCTTGAGCATGCTTTCAATTTGATTCAGCTAAATTTATACAAATTGCCCTGTGTTCTAACAGGGATTCTGTATTTTGATATAAAATACCACTTTGCACTGAAGTATTCTTTACCTCTGAAAAATGATAAATCCTCCTACACTGCACTACAGAAACAGTTACTGCCTTGCTCCAACACAAAGTTTCCCTGACAGCCTAAGTGCCTGCTCAATATTTCTGGAAGAGCTGTAACTATTTTACAAGGAAGACTGATTAATCCTGCAGTATAATTTGCAAGTGACATTTACAAGGGAATATTGTGTAGGTATATCTGGGAGGGATATTGTGTTCAGGCTTTTCCTGCTTGCCTGCCTACCCTCCTGGAACAAACAGCACTGCTTCATTTTCCTTCCGTATTTTACAAAGTTAAAGTAAACACTGTGATCACACTGTTTACTTTAATTTCCTGCAGTGTGCCAGCAAAGCAGCAAATTGGCAGTCAGCAATCAAGAAGCAGCCAGTATTGAAACAGTAGAGCTGCTTAGGAAAGCATCACTGATGCCAACTCATTTTCCCCTTTGTTTTAAAAATAAAATATTGGCTTCAATGAAGTTTTACTTCCAACCCTATCCTCTCTAAAGGCTCTGAAATTTTTTTGTTTCCTTTAGTTTTCTTTTGGAAGAAAGCTGGGACTATGAACAACACCTAATTTATATGTCCGACTCTTTTTATAGAAAGAAATGCATTTGCAAAAGTGGCAAATATATTCTATTTATCTGTAAAAAATCCATGGCATTTTTGCATAAGAAGAAGTTTACTTGTCTAAAAATCAGTCTTTTTTGGGTTTATTTTTATTTTCATGCCAAGAGCTTTATGTGTTACTTCAATTATGTGTATGATAATGTGACACTAAAGCCTTTTGCATTACATGCAGAATACACATCTGCGCAAGAACAGTCCTAAAAAGTAAATAGATGTACTATCAGAGGTCATTCTCTCTCATCTAATACTACATAAAGCAAGGAATATAAATACAAAAGAAAAAGTAAAAAGACTGGGGTAGTATTTTGTACCTCAGAGGTGTAAAGCTTGACAAGGTGACTCATTTATGGCTTTCTGGAAGATACTGTACAGAAGGAATTTATTGCTAGGTAGGTTATAATTCCAACATATAAAAGAGGCCAGATACCACAATCAGTTATTCTCCTTACTATGTGCATTCCTCCACATATCCTTGCTGAAGACAATGAGATTATAAAGAAGATTAGCTTTTTGTTAGGCTGGCCAAAGTATGCCTTCAGAAAGTCCAAAACATGACCTAATTTAAAGTGGTTGAAATCTTGTGGGAAAGATTGTAAAAGGATAATTATTTTAAAAGCCATGACTTTGACACCAGGAAATTAAAATCATATCTGTGTGTCTTTATCTATACACAGCAAATCCAATAATCTTCGGCTCTCTGCAGTCACTTAGCCAGCTGGCAAAGGGAGCAAAGTCAAAACTAACAAACCCCATTCCTAAGGTATGTTGACATTAGTGAGCCATGATTCATCAATAATGGTGCTAGGAAATAAATGTACAAAGGCATTATTGCCTTTTGCAGCACAGAAACCTCAAGGGAAAATGTCTAAATGTGTCACATTTTAAAAATAGGGCTAGCAAAGAAATAACTTTTACAAGTATTTAAGAAGTATTACAAGCAAGTGAAAGCAGAGAAACAAATGTAAGCCTTTCAAAAACTGTAAGAATGTACCTATAAATAAAAATTAATAGTTTCTCTGCTATAAAAGCTTAAGAGGACTAACCTGAAAGTTAATATTTTTCTGTTCAACACTTTTAAAAGGAGAAAGAATTTGAATTGCTCGTTTCAGAATAAACGCCCCAAAACAATGAGTGTTCTGGTTTAATTGCCTACAAGGATAAAGACAATGAAGAAGTTGGTTCTATGTAATGTAAAATGACTAATGTTGTTGACAGTAATTATGACTCTCACAACCTATCTAAATAACAAAAAGGGCAAATATGTAAACACAATGTACTATATATGCTCTTTAGAAAATACCTGTATTAGCACATAATTGATGATCTCCGTTGAAGGTGACTGCACTATCATTGTAAAAACCTAAGATTATTAACTGAATAAAAATGGGTAGCTATCTCTAGAACAGCAGATACACCTGCTGCTTTCGCCACACAGAACAGCAAGATCTCATACATCATTGAACAACTGAGGCTTTGCTTTACATTTTCACAGCCTTAAACTATTTATGATAGGGTGTAGCCTATATTTCTAATCTTTTATAGAGCCTACCCAATTAAAATTCAGGTTACTTTTTTATGCTATTAGAGGACTACTGCACAATATTTATAATGCACCGTGTAACATGCTGCCCTAGAGAAACATCATCTCTCAGGGCCAACAGCCACACAGTTCTGATATAAACTTTGCTTCTTTGTTGGAGAGTAAGTGACTTTGGTGACTGTTGAGGTGTTTTACCAGAGAAAATGTTGGTCTCCTGACATGAGGCTTGTTTCAAACCACTGCCACTTACCTGCAAAGCACCACAAATACATCCAGTACATTATTTGCCCGGACCAACACTGGAAATTCTATTCTAAAGACTGAGTTTTCAAACACTGAGTATAATTCTTAATAAACAATTAATGGATTAACAAGATTTGTGAATGCATATTTCACTGCACTGAATTTTAAGAGCTCAACGAATGTTTTTATGAATTTTAAATGTAGATTTCCCTAAAAAGATACAGGTAAAAACATGGAAGGTAAGATAAATCTATCCTCACACAAATGGATTTATTAACATTATAATGGGTACATATATAATGGATGGATTTAAGAACATCAGTCATGTTAGTGAGAACAACAGGTACTTTTACTGCAAATTTAATTGATGATTCATAATCACAGCTTTCTAGACAAGTGCAAACAATGTAGTGGGTACCAGCTAATGTTAAATAAGTGCCAGTTTGATTTGTTCCAGGCAGTATTGCTAAAATTGACTTGGTTTTCTTCTTTCTCTGCATTATTCACAAGAGTTGGCCCTTGCCTCTGCAAACATGATGTGCTCTTATCTTTCAAATTGGCCAACCTTTTCATGGTAGTAAAACTGATCTAGTGCAAGTGCAAAACTAGTGTTGTGAAGGCCATTTCTTCTCACTTTCTTTTGACCAGCTTGATAGACAAATAATGATTAACCTATCAGGGCAAGCATTAAATTCAAGAAACATGTTTAGAAACTACATGACACTTGATGCAAATAAGAGACTGAGAGAACAGAGTTTGTTCAGATTTTAGAAGGGAAGGCAAAGGGCAAATAATATTGCTGGCAACATTACCTAATGGGAGGTTATGAGGGCTTATGGAAGAGATGAAGCTAAACTATTATTGGAAATGTACAGTGGTACTTGCACATGGGAGGCAAAAACTACAAGCTGCAACCATAAAAACTTCAACCAGATACCAGAAAAAAATGTTTTCATAATTATGATAGTCAGACACTGGAACAAGGCACCAGAGAGGTGCAGGTTTCATCCTTGGAGATACTCAAAACTCAGCTGGTGAAGGCCCCAAGCTACCTGCTCTAAGAACCTACTCTGGGTAGGGATCTGGACCAGGTGACCTCCAGAAGTGCCTTCCCAACTAAATGATTCTATGATTGTGTGGTTCCTTATTTTTTGGTATTTCAGCCATCTTTATTTCTCTTTGAACATTCCTGCCTTATAAAAGCATATACACCATTCTTGGAAAAAAGGCCTTTGCATTCCAAATTTTCCTAAACAAGCATAGCATGGCAAATGAATGATAAAAATCCAAAATACATTTGGGCTGCTTTCCTGTACTCATACCAAACCAAAGTGTTACTGCTAAGCAGTAACTGCTAAATTTCCCAAGATGCTTGAAAAATAAAAACTGACCTGGTAAATGGTTACTACTCATAACTGCTTCTGAGGATACTGAAAACTGACAAGATTAATATGAATTTCAACCTGTCTGCAGCTGGACGTAGCCATACCTGACAGTGAAAGTAAGTATTAGAGCTATTCATAGTGGAGGACAACTCAAAAATGAAGGCAGGAAAAATATCCTTTTCTTTGGATGGAAGATAGAGTCATGCAAAAGCAGATCCCTTAATAGGATTTCTGGCATATATCTCTTGCAAGAAGCTGTAGTGGAAAAATCAGCACTGACATGTCTCTGTGGCACACACACATCCTTGGTTTTCTAGAGCAGCCCAGGAGCTGTTATTTGATAGTGATCAGCTGCTAGGAAGAGTGGCCCAGTGCTGTGTGTGTGGGGAAGGGAGTTGAGGGCTGTTCAGTAGCCACCATGCCAGCCCTCAGCTTCAGAAGTCCTGAGTCACAAGGGAAATTGCTGAAGGTAAATCAGCAAAGATGCATGAGCAACTCTCATGGAAAAGGAAAGCTGGAAAACAGATCATGCTCAACTGAGTTGCAGGCTGAAGGTAATATGTAGAATTTCTGAGAAAATGTTAAAGTTTTGGGCTTTGAAGGCATGTTAGTATATGACACTGTTGTGACAAAGTTTGATCCTTGAGCCAGTGGGCTCTTGAGTAAGTTTTTTAAGCAGGCACATAACAAAAGTGCATATAGGTAAAGTCTGTTTACCGTAACAGAATGTAATGCCATTTCCTGTGTATCCTTGGGAGCAATAGCAGCCTGTTGTCCCACCCCGAACTTCACACCTGGCATCTTTGTGGCATGTCATGTTGCAGCTTAGAGAAGTGCAGCCATAGTCCAGCAGACTGGAAATCAGAACTGGAACAGAGGAAAATCAGACTTTTTTCATTATCTAAAAACTTCATTCTGAGATCTAAAACAAGATCTGGGTCAAAGGTTTCCACAAAAAGGGTGTATTCCAGTAAACTTATCATCACAGACTCAGCTATACTGCAGGATTGGGCAAGAGCCACTAGCTGCAGGGTGTTCTTTGGTAAAACAACAGACACCACAAAGAACTCGATTGGGTTCTCAACCACTATAAAATTGGTAAACAATGTAGAAAATACTCAGTGATGTGGTATAAACATCTGGATGGCTTTCAAAGCTCTCTAGTACTTTCCAGTAAAGCACAGACGTTTATTTGCACTCTGAATTATGTATTGAGTGTAATCTAAACTGCCCCACAGGTCCAAGGGAAAAATACCAAAGAGGGTTCTCCTGATCAGACTTTTCATTTTTATAAGCATTTCCATACTTCTGTAGTTAACACACGGACATGGTCTGAGAGTCTATGATGGCATGTCACATATTTACAGCATTGTGACAGCACAGTTTAAAAGTTATTTATGGTGTGGCAAATTATTTAAATTTAATCTCTTAAAACACCGAAACTACTTTCTCATTGTATGAGTGCATATGGTTTTCAACACAAAGAAAAAAGAATCTCTCCTTTTGAGAAAACGAATAGATCATTGTATCATTATACACACCCTGTAATAGGTTAGAAATGAGACATTAACTCAGAAGGGAAAGTAAGTTTTTTATAAGTTTTTATAAATTGTTATCAGGACATAATGAAAGTTGCAAAACACCAAGAGCCTTTTGGATGGTGTATTACCCTGCAGTTCTGCTTTTCCCTACCTAAATATTATTCTGGATATTTGCTAGCCTAGTGTTAAAATTACATGTTTCATTGCCTCGTGAAATCTCACTGAAGCATTGTTTTCTTGAACAAATTAAGATTTCATGAAAAATTCAAAATACTAAAAATTACACATAATTTTTTAGCAATTATATATAATCCAAATCAACAGAGGTATCACCCAATTTTATCTTTTCCCTGTGTTTTTGAGAGGAGAGACCATCTCCCAGAGAGATTAAAGCAGAAACCTATGGGTTTCTGTTGTCATCTCTCTGTTTTCAACATACGAAATCTAAAAATCCCCCAAGCAGAGAAAGACAGAGAAAGAAAAAAACCCAAAACTCACAGAAACCCACAATGTTTCTGGTTTTTTGCAACACAAAAGTGAGATAAAGATAAGCATTTTGGGGTTTGGTTGTGGATGATATCAACCATACAATTATTGAATCCAGTAGCAGCACTGATCAGAACTACAGGCACTTTCAGCCCCATGTACCCAGCAGCTTTCAACCATCCCCAATACCTTAATTTGTCCTTGCCAGATCCCACTCCCTTGTCACCTGCCACATGCTCCCCAGAGAGAGAGATTTCACCTACCTAGGAACAGAAGGAGTTTCATTGGTGATGCTGTGCAGTGCCTGGTGCAGAGCCCCTGTGTCACAGAAAAAAACTCCCTGCCTTAAAATATACGATCATGTGCAAAATATGCACATATGCCTTTCAGAAAAGTGATGTCCCAGTGCAGGCGCAACCCTACACTGCCTTTTGTCCCAAGCGTCACGTTTCTGAAAGGTCCTGGGACTCACAGGCAGGACAGGAAAGGTCAGGAGGGGCTGAGGACCCGGTCTTCTGGGAAGTAGGAAAGCAATGACAAAGTAAAAGGGAAGCAAGAGCCTGCGCCTTGTGGAGGGTTCTGTGAGGTTAGAGGAGCATGGAGCTGTTTGGGAGAGTGGCTGTGGCAGAAGGACGGTGAGGTTGAAAAGGGTGATTGCAGCCTGCTGGCAGTACAGGAGCAGCAGCAGAAGGGAGCAGGTGGAGCAGATGAGGGAGGGTGAGGAAGGGGTGGAGGAGATTAGTAACTTGCTCAGTGTTTACGAGATTGGAGGTAACAGTCTACATGCTTCCTTCCACCTTTTCCTGGTGACATGAGTATATGTGAGCCCAGACACTCTTTTTTGGAATCAGTCTTGGCTGACTGAAGTTGTTCTTACTCCTTTCTTCAGTTTCGAGATGGATCTTTACTGCAGCCAAACAATGTTGCTTTAAGGGTAATGGGATGTAAGGGAGGTACAGGAAGTCACTGAACTCTGCTTTGTGAGAAAAACAAAGACATAGACAGAGAGGAAAGAGGCAGGAAACTCAGGAACTGAAAGAGACCAGATTTCTATGAGTTCATGGGTTGTATAAGAGACCAGATTTCTATGAGTTCATAGCTTGTGCAATAGGACATATTCAATATCGCATTTGGCATGACTTTGTGTTTAATGTGAGAGCAGTTCTCATTATAGCATCCTGATGACACTTCAGCATGGACTCATATCATGCATTGATATGACAATATTTTCTCTAATCTTGCTATGGATGAGATGCCTACAGTCATTTCCCAGCTTCCTGGAGGTGTTGTCTCTCATATTGAAGCACTGTAAAACTGAAGCACTGATGTGTGCCTGTCCTTATAGATAGAAGCTGAAGGATGTGCACAAGCCATGCATGAGTGGAGAGTCTCTCTCAAGTAAATAAAACGTGAGGCTATGGAATGTCACTGTAACAAGATATGTCCTGTCTGACTAGAAAGTTTTGCTGCTGGCACTTTGGTAGGTACCTGATGGAAAGTATCAGTCTGCTCTTAGAAATTAACTCTGGATGTGGCAACATTTTTTCGAAACTTTTTAGGAACTATTTTCTCAGCACCATTTTCTAGCTTCATAATCACTGCTGGCTGGAGCTCAGTGGGTTAAACTCTACCCAGGCCAGCGAGGTGTGAGGCATGTAGAAAGAGCACGTAGGTGACTGATTGGCACAAAGTACTTCTGGAGCACCTTGGTAAAGAGAGAGGAAGCTCCAGGAACAGGATGTTAAGTTTTGATGAACCACAGAATAATGAACAAAGGGCCCAGGTGTAGGAAGACATTTTTCCTCCCGTTTTACTTTGTGATGGGGGGAGAACTTAAAGCATAAAAGAGGAAGGGACTAGGAATTTTAGTTTGTTTTGTTAAGTATTCCCATAATCTAATTCATGGAGACACAGAGGAACAGAAAATCAGATGACCTGAGGACAGTTTTGATCTGCACGTCCTGTTCCTTGGCTGGCTGTGCTGTATCAACTCAGCTGGTCTGTACTGACCTACAGATCCTGCTGTTAAACTTCAGTGGACTAGTAAAGGCTGAAAACCTACAAATATATCTTATTGCTCTGTGTCTTTGGCTCCCCAAAATCAAACTAAAAGATTTTAACAATAAGCAAGAGAAGAGACCAAGAAGTTACAACCCAAAATTTAGGTCTTAAGAGCTGAAACACATTTTTTAAAAGTCAGAGATGTACATTTCCATTTCATCTAGACATCAACTTTCTGCAGAGGTATTCGGGTAGCCTGGTTGCAGAGCAATTTTGTAACCCCAATGATAGTAAATTTATAGTAAAAACTTTAATTCCTTTTCTGATTCAAGGCCTAAGGACAGAGGTGAAATTGTGGATGACTCAGAAAAAAACCATAATCTTACTGTTGGAAGGCAAATACCTCCTTTTCTTTTTGCTAGAAAAGCACACGATAACACCTTTTTACTAGCTAATGATTCAAACTTTTAAAGGGGACTATGCCAATCACATCAGGATCCTTTCTATTTGGAATAGTGCTGTTGAACCACTTACTGCACTCACAGGTATCATAGATGACATCGAAGACAGTGCACAGGTCTAATTGGCAAATGGTTTGCACTCTGACTGGCAATGGGTGAGGAGGGAGCACATAAAGAAGAAAGATGTGGAAGAACAGAGCAAGGACAGAAGAAGGTAGGCTAGGTCAAGTGCAACTCTGGGTGATAAAAGGAGCTTCGATCAGATTTAGAAGGCAATAGGGAGACAGTGAAGAAGAGGGATTTAGGAATATCTTAATGAGATCTCAATACTGGGAGCAGTGGATTACTTTTGCATTACACTACTTTAAAAACTGGCTAATGTGAGTGTCATTTAGAGGCTGAAGACAGCAAGGTCACAATAGGAATGGATGTGGAGAAGGATGGACTTGACAAAGATTTTATGGGGAGAATGAAGAGGAAAGGAGAGATTTCTGAGACATTTTTGAGATTAAACCAGAAGGGTTTACTGATAATATCTATTGGCATACAGGGATAGGAGTTAAAAAAGTGGAGATGAACAGGTGAACACATGAAAAAGCAGACTCTTTCAAATTTGTAATGTCAAAATTTTTAAAAAAATGCTGAGAAAAAAGTATTGAGGTGTCACAAAACTGAAGTATCAATGGGTGCCTGTCTTTATAGGCAGGGAGGAGGGACATACACAAACATGCACATTCCTGAAACACTAAAGAATATGTCTAAACTAAATAAAATGGGTACAAGGATGTGAAGTGTCAGTGCTGCAGAACCCATTATTAAGCAACATTAAAAATAAATGGTTTGCAGAAATACCTCAAAAGGCAGTCTTTCCATTCTTATACTTGGAGAGCAAAGCCCCAGTTCTATACTTAAATGTGTTGTTCATTTTATAAAGGGGCTCATTTATCTTTTCAAAACTGAGTTAGGAAGGCATAAGTAAATGAATATACACAGGTTAACATGCTTGACTTCAAACCACACATTTCTGATTACTGATCACTGTGATTACAGTATCTTATGTGTGACTGTAGAATTCACAAGTTGTTTTTTTTGCTGGTGAACTGATAGGAAGACATCAGCCTGCTTTCATAAATTATTGGATATTTTCCAAGATTTTAATAATTAAAAAATGTGGTTATTCACACTGTTTTTAAAAGTAATTGGGAGGTTGACTGTGCAGACAGTGCTATGAAACTAACACCCACAGCTGATGGCTTCCTAGAGCTCAGTCTTAGGTAGCCTCCAAAGATAAATACAGATAAACACAGTAAACAGAAAGCAACTGCTTTAATTCCAGAAACTACCTATAGTGCCAACAAAGGAGCAAAAACTGAACAGAGCTATTATTAAATGTGTATCTTTTAAATGAGCAGAAGAATGATCTGCCATATAAAAGATATTTATTTGTTTGTTGTGATCAAATTTGGACTGTTAGCTGAATACGTAAGAGAGAATCTCACCAAATTTGCAGTGTGCAGTGGGGAAAAACAATTGTGGTATATCAGGTTATATATTTCTTTCTTAGGTTCAGTTCAAGTATGCCAGTGGATACTTATCAAGAGCCAAAAAAAGGCATTTGATGGGCATCTTACAAGTGTACCTGCCACAGGTTGCAGACCCCATTTCCAGACCACAATAGATCATCCTTAAAGGGGATGGTGAGAGGGTGTATCAGATTGAGAGATCCTGAATCCTTCATGCAGGATTTATACATCTTCAGTCTCCTTGGTGTTGAGTTCTGTGTATATTCAGCACCCTCAAACACCAGTACCTAACCCACCACAGTATGCACCAGTGTAATCCACTCAATGTGCAGAACAGCCACAAGCAAGTGCATGCACACACACATTTATCTGTATCACATAAGCACATACATGTGTCAGCTATTGAATTGGGATAATAAATATTTTATGCCAATGACAAAATTATGAGCATGATATCTCCTTTCGGTATTTGCTTTTTTTTCTGAAAAATGACTTTTCTCTTGAATCACCAAGTTTTCTGCCAAAAGGAAAATGTGGTGCAAAACAGACAGAGGATACACAAATGCTTTGGATAAAGCTTTTTTCTCTGACGCTTGGTTTTTTTATATCAAATTTATTTATTGGATTCAAATCAAATCAAGAGTTTAGGTGGTCTTTATAATACTTCAGAAATGTTTCATTTATCCTTACCACTAGAAAAATTACAGCATCTTTTCTTCTAGTCACTGAAATCTGGATACAATTCAAAATGTACTTAAATGTCAGGTCAAAACAATGAATTTCTATTATTGGTTAAAATTATTTTCAAATAAAAAAATCCATGGAAAGTATTTTTCAAACACAGACTAGTCAATCATAGGGCAGCCTATCTCAGAGGACTCTAGCCCAAAAGTAGTGTCAGCATCTGTTTTATAACTGTCTCACCTCACCTTCCTGTCTGAGTGCTTTACAAATCCCTATCATTTTATGTGCAAACATCATATTCCATCTGAACATATGGGGATGAATATATCTCTTGGGACGATGTAACTCTAGGCAATTCTGAAGCAATAAACACACAAACTCACATAAACATATGCATGCACACATCCTCCTAAATCTGCGTAGCTATGTCCATCTGAAAGAAATGGCACATTTCAGTGCTCAGAGACAGTTTCTTTCTTCTCTTTGTTTTACCTTGGATGAAGTCATGAAATAAGGGAATTGAAAGTGAATGCAATGTTTCTGAAAGCCAGATTAACTGGCCTGAAATTGGGCTCTGTTTCTGCATCTGCTCTAATACAGCAGAGATGTACAGATTGAGTATAAAGATCCCCACGGCTAAAAGGGATAAAGTAATTCAGTTTCCATGTCTGTTTGTGTTCTCCTGGTCATGCTACAGTGAAATTGTAGCAATAGTCACATCTCTGCAGGAGGAATAGAATGAACTCCATGAATAATTACACCAATGAAATGCCAGACTACCAGCTGCTTTTAGTACATTAATTCTATATCAGAGCATCAGAAGTGAAGGGCTCTTACAGTGCAGGGCTAGCATCTGAACCACCAGATGACCAGACTGGGTCCTACAGGCCCACAATTACATCTTTGTGTTTTCCACATGGGAGAAGAGTTCTGACGCTTCTTATTTGCCTACCACACACTCCTAGAGTGGCAGTCACTGTCCTGATCTCTCCAGGTGTTTACCCTCGCAACACTACAGTCAATCTCCTAGCAGAGCAATATCCATCCTGAATTTTTTTCTCCTCAGGTACAACACTGAAAAATGGTTAAATTATTACATGGGTTTGGGTCCTTAACAATTAACTTTCATGTCTACTGAAGAATGACTAGATCCTAAGTGAAGATATCACTATTTGGTCCTGCACTTCCCAGGAACCTTGGTCTGCCACAGGGTTGTATCTTGCAGAAATGCAGGTCAAAGGGAACAGAGGAGGAGGTGTGGCCAGATAGATGTTGTCACAGGGATGGACAGGACTATGGTCAGAATGAAGTATGCACAATACTGGAAAAGATGTTCTTTTCCATCCTCTCAGTCCCCCACTGTGACAAATGTCTTGGATAACAGCTCATAAAAGTTCTGGCCCTCTGCTGCTGTTGTGCTCTGCTGCTGCTGTGCTCTGCTCTGCTTTTCACAGTCATGCCAAGGCCAGAGCACTCTTCCCCTTGCCCTCTTTCCTTTCTTACCATCTTTTCCCAGCTGTATTCCTTCATCCTTTCTCCCAATGACTCCTCAGGAATTTGTGCATTTCCTATCTGAGAACTCTTGCAGAAGGAAAAATGCTTGAGGACCGTGACAGGAAACAAAATAATACTCACAAGAGGAAAATAATGAATGATCATTTAGGACTTACAGTGGAAAGTTCATCATATGAATGGCCAAGGGTGCTATAAGTCAAACCCAAACATCTGCATTACAAACAACAATCATATAATCACTGACATTTTGCATTATCCCTTTCTAGGCAAAGTACTCAGTGCTGCATGGGCCAAGAAAACAATTACTCTGTAATATTCTTTCTCTGTGATATCACCTCCTTCCTTGAAGGTTTCAGGAACATGGGATTCACTGGGAAGTTGTAACATTTGGAGAAAAGCTGTCTGTAACACACAGAGTGAAGTCTCTCCATTCAATGACAGCACAGATTGTGCTTTGACAGAGAGGATGAACAGGAGGGACAGGTCCTCAGGCAAACCAATTGCTTTTTTATAATCCCAGTCACTTGGCATGTTGTTGATGTGGACTGACTCCAGAAAGAGCTTCCTCTGGACCCCAGTACTACACAGCAGAGAGTTCGTAGCAGCTATGAAAAAGTTCAGACTGTTGTTTGGTCCTGTGACTCAGAGCCTTGTTCTCCCTTCTTCATGCTAGAGAGTCATGTTTCTCTGGTGTTGGGGCACCGATGGCTGAGCACTGGCAAGTCTTGTCAAAGCAATTTAAAATTAAAACCTGTAGTAGTCTGGTTTGACCCTCTGCTAGAGACCACCACAACAATTTATCCCAATTGTTCAATGGAATGGTTAGCATCTTAATATAAGCCTAATAACTAATTGCTAAGCCTTTCTGTCTGTTCTCTAATGCTAGACACTGTATTGTGGCAAGTCTTGAAGAAATTTAAAATATGCCATTGAAGAGTTGCATATTTTGTATAATGCTGATGCTCTTGATCCTCTCTTGACTTTGAAAATAAGCTTTCAAGTTTAACCTGCATCCTTCAGACCCCTTTTCACATGTGCCTGCCCTTTCATCTGAAGCTGTTTGACTGTGTCCTTTCAGAGTTGCCTTTTAGTTTAAATTGGTGTAATTTCATCCCCAAAATGAGAAATTAATTGTAAATAAATAAATCTAGTGTTTATTTCTTTTTCCCAAGCTTGGACTCTTTCACACAGGTCCATAGGTCACTATTTCTATCTTACATTAGCCATGCTCAAGGCTGCAGTAGGACTGAAGAGATATTTCTGGTTTGGACTTACTCTCCCCCTGGCTTGCAGCACTTTTCTTTCCTCACTGCTGCTCCTCACTGCATCCATCCTAACCCAGAGGTTAGAGCAAATTCACACCCCATCAATACACACAAGTAGTTTAAATGATTTCTTACAGTGTTCATTATCTTGTACTTGTCTGCTTTGAACTTCATTTGGTATCTTGTTAGTCAGCCACTCAGGTTTTATTAGCTCCTCCTGAAATTCCTTACTTTGCTCCTTGGTTTATATTAACTTAAATAATTGCGTATTGTCAGCAAATTTCAGCACCCTGTTATTCATTCCATTTCCCATATCATTAAATATGAGTGGTGAGCAAATAATGGAGGAAATTATTCATGAATATTCATTTGAAGTTAAAAGCAAATTCCATTTTCACAGCATTCGTGACTAGCCCTTGTTCACTTTCTGCAAACATCTGAGTGCTAAAGATTTACTAGTGTAAATGCCTGCAGAAGATTCACATTTTATTCCCATATACAAGTAACCCCTCCAAAAATTTCACCCTGCAGGTTTCCAGAAAAGAAAATCACTTTTCAAGAGTAGAGGGGATATCTCTAGAGAGGGAACAGAATCTCAGAAGCTAAGAGAATATTTTGAAAAACCTGTCCCTTTGTAATGCATAGAGAGTCTGACACAAGTAAGGAGAGAACTGCATTTCTGTCACATCCCATTCAACACCTGCACCAGTGTTCACCCAATGCCAAGCAAAGACCTGCAGACCTGACCAGCCTTGCTATCTGCATGGGCTCCTGACTATATTCCCAGCTATTTTGGCTTATGGATTGGCTGTTCTGTGCATCCTGGCATTCTGGTCCAGCCCTGTCGGGTAGAGCACTGTGGACTCATTGCCAGTGTTGGCCTTGGTCAGCTGAGCCATTCGCAGGCTGCTGGCCACGGGCCCCTGCCCTGCTCTGCAGCTGCACACCCAGGCAAAGCTTTGGCCATGTCACTGCACCTCATGGGTCCCTGACCACCTTTGCCTTTTCAACAAGCAACAGTCTCCCCAACCTGTGCAGCAGAGATTGCACTGCTTACCCCAAGCACAGCTGCTTTTTAAACAGTACCCTGTGTGTTTCTGAAACTATATAATGAGATGTGTCATAAATCAAGATCATAAAAGAATGAACTATTTTTATAATAACAGCTAAGAATCCATTCAGTGTGTTAGAAATTCTGTTATGAGTTGCACAGCAATGCTAACCTAGGTCAAGGTTATCTTTGGAATCCGTGTAGATGCTAAAAAGAGAAAACAGAAGCAAGACCCCAAATGAGGCAGAGAATCTGCAGTACCGTGACACAATGCATGAGACACGTTGTAGCAGAGCGATTAAATTGATTTGTCTTCCAAATGCTGAGAATAGAGGTAGCTGGTGAGCAGTTTGATTGCCCCCATGCTTTATTCCTTATTATTTCAAAATAGGATCAGTACTCTGTTAAGTGTGCATATAAGGAAAAAAATCTCTTCAGTTGCTTTAGTAAATTCAAATCTATGCTTCACATTAAGCTCCATGTGAACACAATGTCGTATGCACACACACACACACACACACACAGTGGAGCATTTGGCCCTTTGGATGATTAGTTTACATTGTTTTAAGGTCTGCTCTGCACATTGGTATAATGACAAAACCAGAACAGAATAGTTTGCAATACTCAAAAAGCAGCAACAAATATGTGTTTGCCTCAGTCATAGGTAGTTCTGTGTGAGAACACCCAGGTGTGGTAGGCAGTTCCTGCATAAGCTGCCTGCAAGCTAATGGTAGTGGAAATTTTGCTCATGCGTAGCTATAGGACTTGTTCTTTAAAAGAACTAGAATACAATAAGTCTTCATGAACTGGTACACTGTCCACTGAAGTCCTTGCTTACTAATTCAGATGTTTTCAGATTAAATATTTAGAATATTTTCAAAACACACTGCTGCTATATGTATGTGGCACAGTCAGTGCTGATTACATTGTATGATACAGCTTTTTTCATAAGATTGAAGGAAAGGAGACGTGCAGATACTCATATGCAACTTCCTTCACAGAAATGCCTGTATTTAAAGTGGAAAAAGAAAGGAAATTAAAATGAGATTCCATTGTTTAGATGAGAAAGTGCAAAGGTTCATGACTAAATTAATGTAATTCTGACTTTGACCTTTAGACAAAGCATTTAAGAGCTTTCCAATATGACATCATATTTACTTGGTGCCTATGCCTTAGTCTGCATTGTTTAATTACTTAGAGATTAAGCCATATAGATTTATACTATATAGATTTATTCTATATGCATTGTATAGCAGATACATTAAAACCCTTACACTCATCACAGTTGCTTTCAGTAATTCAAATGATAATATGCTGGACTTCAGCTCACAAATCCCTTCCCCACAGCCTCACAGCCATGATCATAGAAACATCTGAGCGCACAGAGGGATGCATGTGAGAAGTTCCACTGTGTTTCAGGGAACTACAGGGATCTGGAAGATGAACATATACCTTTGCTAGTCAATATTTCACATTGTTTGTCAATCCTCATTTTTTAAAATTCTCCCTTGGTTATCTTTTATTTCAGTGTTTTCAAAACCTCCCTATAAAGAAGAAGGTTTCCTTGGAGATTTTGAAATTTTCAGTTCACTGAAGTCAAGGGAACTATGCTGCTTTATTCAAGCTGAGGATTTAGTCTGATCGTCTCATCTTGGTGAATACAGAGCAGAATAAATCTATCCAAACTTATGAGAGCCACATAAATAAGTTTGTTTGAACAATTCTGTTGTATCCCATCTGTATTTACAGTGCAATTTAGCAGACTGAAATTAATTTTTCTTCCCTGATTATGGTTTCTACAGACACTGGAAAGGTTGATGAGTACAATATAGTTTTAAATGATGTGCCTTGTTCATGCTTTTTTCTTTATGTTTCATTACTGTAGGATTTGAGTGGAACCATATGATTATAGTCTTAGGCTGTCATGCAAATGGACTAATTTTGTTCCATTTCCCATTCTCCTCACTGTCCTTGTCAACACAACGGCTAAATCTTGTTCTGTGTTCTGTCCCTCACAGACTTGCAAGGCTGTCATCAGAGTGGATTAATCTACTGCCTGTGTTATCACAAAATTCTCTGTCCTAACAATGACTTATCATTGAATTTAAAGCTTGATATACTTTATATTCAATCTGTAGACTCAGTCTTGCAACAAAAATTGTAATGAGAGCTAAAAATGGTACAAAAATAATCCATTCTTATCACAGTCTCTGAATTGTAATTTCATGGATTTCCTTGAATACAGTATTTTACTGAACAATACCAAGAGAGAACATGATAGAATAACATACTTGAAATTTCAATTTTAAATGTCACCTAAAGTAAGTTTCCAAATTGTTTAATTAAGTGACCATAACTGTATTAGAGGTTATTGTCAGCACAACTTCTGTGCAAGCAGTTCCTTTGATAAAAGCTGGGGTGTGGACAAACTGTTACTCAAAAGCATATAAAAACACCCTGAAAACAATTATAATGGTGGGACTTAAATCTAGAATAACACAAATTTTAGAGTTACTCCTTCCACATATAATCCTTTAACTCCCCCCTTCATGCTTGGCTATTGCATGGTTTTTAAACTGACATGTGGTTGTTATGCATGCTTGTAATTTATTCTTTTCTCAGGGTTCTCCCACTAGTCTACATTACAAGAAAAAGATGTTTTAAGCATTTCTTTAAAATATATATTTATCTGTGTGTTCAAGATACTAGATGAAATAACAAATGTTTATTATTTCTTGCCCTCTCATAAGAAATAAAAAGCCAAAAGAAACTGATTTAAGCTATTCTACATAAAAATAATGCCTTCTAAATTTTAAGGTATCTTAGTAATTTTTTACCATATTAGGTTTACCTACATGGGAATTTTAGAAGGAGGCAAAGAAGCCAGTGCCAGACTATGTCAAATGGAAGCAGGGGCTTCCACTCCATTTCCTAAACCTGATTTACAGAAATTCCCATGTTAACCATTTTGTTTACAGATTCTGTTTGTTTGACTTCATAGTTGGCAATTTTGGCAAGGAACCCAGTGCACACTTTTTGCATGTCAGCTCTGTGATTTTTCTCACTGTGCTTTATGAGATGCCTCCTACAACTGGCAGGAGGCCTGAGACTGGCTGTGCTAAACTGCCATGATGCTTTTCCCATAACTCAGCTGCATTTTGCCAGCTCCATTTCTAACCTGCCATGAGAGCAGCCTTGACACACTGCTCACTTACAGCAGTCTTTAATATAAACAGGGTAATGTCTTGTATTGGCACTCATGCAGTTAGATGGATTTGGCTTTGTAGCTTTGGAGGAGCAACATTATGGTTTCAGAAGAAGGAAATGTGGAGGATGAAGTAAAAAGCAGCGTGTGGTTTGTTGTGTTTCTGGTGGTTTTGGGTTTGGGTTTTTTTGTTTTGTTTTTTCTCTTCCTTGGAGGCTTCTCTCTACAAATGCATTCAGAAAGCACAACATTGTTGCTTTCCCTGGTGAACTGTCAATGCCTGATAGGATGAATTCCTGGGAGGAAAAGCACTGCTGAAGAATTTTATGCCAGAGAAGGTGATGATCCTACTAAGCTGTTTGGTGCTCATTTGAAGGTACAGAATATTCACATGAAAACCTTTTTCTCTGCAAAATTTAATACCTTTCTCGCCTAAATTACTGAAGAAGGAAAAGCTTGAATGGTAGCAGCAACAAGCAGGGAATGCACTGGGTAATATGGATGTTCCCTACAGACCCTAAGGAAATGTGGCTAGGTCTGTAATACACTGTGCTGCCCCTGGTTGAGAAATGACTGCCTCAGAAATGGACAAAGACTTGGACAATTCACAAGATAAAACTTATCTTGAAATGAGCATGCAACAGACCATCTACTTTGCCATGCTTTTTCCTTTATGTAACCCACCCCCACACATCTTACTTTGCACCCACAGTATAAAGAATGTTTTTAAAATTATTCAAATGTCTTAAGAAGTCCTCCTATTTTAAACATTGGCCCATCAATGACCACATCCATATGTTCTGAGGATGCCATGCAGCGTTTCAGTCCTAGTGCTCTCTCTCTGCACTATAGCACTGACACACAGCTCAGTCTTGGGAGCCAAATTCCACTCTGCCTTTTACAAGCTTCACAACACAGACACAGAAATGAATGTGCATGAAGAGCTCTCACTTGTCTGCAAGGCCATATAGTTTATGGTCACTGCTAAAAGTCTCTTTGTCAGATCTCAGCAGTTATGTGGAAAGGATGTTTTTCTCTCCTTACGGTATCTTGGGAACCTCTGCAGAAATGTGCACTGATAGCATGTTTTGCCAAAGTGCTCTCTGTTTTTCCAGAAAACAGGCAGGTGTTGGGAGCACTGACTGAGGCTTGGTCCTGTCTTGTCTTCAGTCACTATCACAGAAGTTTTTTCCTTTGACTTGGCATGGGGAGCAGGAATTACCATCTTGGTTTTATTTACTCAAACAACATCTTGTAGACATTTGCTTTTGTGACACCCTTCCAGATGGGACTGATCATGCAGCTATTTGAGTCCCAGAGCTCTACAGATGTCCAGATGGAAGACTAGAGTGCACAGCAATCAGTGAGTAATTGGGTAAGTGATAGACCTGCTGCAAAGCAGCATTACCTCAGCCTTGAAGAGGATTAATTACAAAAGACCTATGATGCCAATTAATTCTCTTTAAAAACTTGTGTGTAGATTCTCGGCACTTCAAGTCAAAGGAGCTGTAGTTAATTCAACATAATATGCCTACACAAATAAGCAAGTGTTGAAAGATATTAAGCAGTTTGTATGGCACACTAACAAAAGCATCTGAGTTTTTTTTTTTTAACATGTTCTGAAAACAGTAATAAACTGATCCTACTGCCACCAGAAGTGGTCTTCCTAAAGCATAGTGTAATCTCTAGTTTTGTCTCACACACAGCACCCAGTGCTGAATATTGAACATGAAGTTTGATCCCAAAGTGCTGATAAAATACAGCTGATTCCTCAGCTTAGGCTGACAAGATTTGTTCATGCTTAAAAAAATAATGCCTCAAGTGACAAGCCCTCAAGATTTCAAAGGAACCCTAAGAGAGTTTTGTTCAATCAGAAGGTATCAGAGATGCTCTTCCTGACACATCGCTGCAGTCTCAATGGAATAAGATAGACACCAAGGAGGGGGAAATACTACTGATCAGGTTAACATGAAAACTTTTTTGCAAGCACTAATTGGAATGCAAATCTTTGTACCATAAAAAACCCGAGCTATGAATAGAGCATTGGAGTTTAATTGATTAAATCTGTCAGTTTCTAAAAAAGCAGGAGATACATACTCTGATATACTTGACTCCCAACAGTTTTATTAATAGCTATATGGTGCTTCAACTTCCTTAGAGATGCAGGTATAACACACTGTATATTTTTACCCTTCAGTAGATTTCCTGTGAAAGCCACACAACAAGGTGTGACTCAAAAGGTGAGCGGAATGTGCCTGGCACTGGGGCTCTGGCACTGCTGGCACCAGCTGAGCTGCCAAGGCTGCAGAGCTGTACCACAGCAGGAGTGGGTCTGACAGTGACTGAATACCATTGACATGTAGAGGTTTGCCATTGTTCCATGAAAGAAATTACAATAGATTTTAGTACACAGGCTTGTAAAATACCAGGAAATCAAAGAGAAAGAATAAGAAAGAAAGAAAAAAAGCGCCTTCCCTTAGGCTAATTGCTGCTTTAATTTCATCGCCATTTTTCCAAATTTCTGCTCTAAGAAGCTAACAAATTTATAAATCCTGCACTGAGTGACGTGCTCCCCTTTAGATGAGTGTGACAGAAAGTATGGGTGTATGTGTGTGGGGAGGGTGTCGGCTTCTGTGTTTATCAGTATGTTCAAGCTTACTGCTTAACATGACAACTTCCCCCACAGCTGCTTTCTTGTTATAACTCAAGTAGGTTAGTTTCAAAATCATGTATCCAGTAAGTCACTCTACAGATGTTCACTGTCACCCTATGAATCCTCTGCCTTATTTCCTCAATGTGAATTATATTTTTCTCAAATCCTAGACCTACATTTATCAGAGCATAAATTGGAACTATTCAAAGTTAGAGAGCCTGTAAATTCCTTACCTATCCAAGGACAAGTATAAAACCCTGCAATGAACTGTCATTAAAAATTATGGTATAAATTAAAGCTGAACTAGAATGCTTTTTTTAATCTTCCCTCCTACCCCAAAATTGAAAAAACCACCAACTCCATGATCCTACAATCCAAAATAACAATACTCAGATATACAGCATGACACATGGTATCATGCTGTTTCATTAGTATCACTGCTATATGGCTTGTGTTTTATTACTGGAATAATATTTGAGACAGTTCTTGCATTTTGCATTGCATACCTGGTTTCACATTATGGCTCAGATATTTATTCTTTAAAGAAGACAATATGAAAAGAGGAAATAAAAAAGTTAAGTTGATAGGCTTTTGTTTCTACTCTGTGTGAAACCACATGA
Source organism: Climacteris rufus (assembly GCA_013398175.1). NCBI lineage: Eukaryota > Metazoa > Chordata > Aves > Passeriformes > Climacteridae > Climacteris > Climacteris rufus. Next base: position 884,950 of record VZRZ01007151.1, on the reverse strand, counting down.
ACCTTTTCTGTTTTTCCAGCAATGCCACAAAGCCTGAAACAGTTCCAAACGACCTGAATCAAAATGAGAAAGCATAAACTACTTGAAAACATAAGATAGCAGTTTAAAAATTAAGATGGTAAAGAAAGAAATCTCCAAGTAGAAAAATCATTTCAATTTGAAATACTGGAATATCAAGATATTGAATCAGAATGAAGTACTTTAACTTCTACTTCAGTTTTTATTTAAATTTCCATCAATATCTTCTTGACCCAAACAATTCAGAGAAATTGAAATGGAGCCAAGGAAAAATTCATTGCCACCCAATCAGTATTTTCCAACAAAATTTGACCTACCCCTACCTTTCTCTTGGTACTTGACAAGGAGATTAATTTATTTATGAATTTTTCACCTTTATTTTTTATGTTTTTCTATTAAAAAATACAACTAAAACTGGGGAAGAGGTTCCAGCATAAATATATTTGACAGCTCATGGAGAGATAACTTGCTGCTATTAATCCTGCTGGCTAATAACAGCATAAATTTGCCCTGCACAGAGTCCTTCTTCTAAGGTACAAACAGTCAGGTTTGGATATATTAAATAAGAAGTGACTGACTTGTTACAATGCTGGTGAATTGAGTTTCTGTGGGCTGGGGTGTGTGTGGGCAGCATCTTAGAGATCAAAGCCCAAAGCTATGGTGGGGCTGTGGCATCTGAGGGTGGGTGATGTAGGGAAGACTTCAGCCACTGTTTTGTGGCCAAAGCAAATGCAGCAACATGATGTTTGGAATGGCCACAGCCCCAAGAGCCCATCACTGACCTCACCCAAACAACTCTGTGGGATCAGGGAAGAGGAGCCCCGTGGGGAGGTGATGGGCAGCAAACCTGACTGCCACCTGTCCTCGCAGGGCTATGCATGCTTGGTGCATACCGACAGACCAGAAACAGGACATGTAAAATATTCCTCCTCATGCAGAGGAATCTGGGCCTGACACTTGTAGAATATGACTTTGTTCAAAATGTCATAGCAGCCAGTTTCAGGGTCCAGGGCATTTCAGAGGAGCAAAGAACAGAAATATTGCACTTTAATTAACATTGTACAATATGTTTCCTATAGAGTCTGACATAACTGTCTATATTTCAAGTGGTAGGTTTACACAGCAATGGTTGGAAATGAGCAGATTTACTACAAATACCATCATAAATAAACTTTCCTAAACCAGCATTGGTAACACAAACAAATGATTATGTCTGTTGTCTGAAACACAGCAAAAAGCAAAATTGTGGCAGGTGTGACACCTGATAGCTAAATTGAAATTTATAGAATACATATGGCAGAACTTCATTTTTCTTTTTCATTTAGTGATCAAAAACTAGATGACAGACAGTGTAAAATGAAAACAGATGAAATGAATTTCCACATGGATCCTGCCAAGTTTCATTTTCTCCACAAGTTCTTGGAAAGCCCAGAACCTATTCCCACATGCATGGCCAGAATTTGCAGATTCTGTGCTTTACCTCTTCATCCTGCCATCTGACAGTTTGCCAAGTCCTGTGTGCTGCAGAGAGAAGTCTATTTTTTATGGTACCAAGATCTTTCTGTCAGACTTGATAGCCTAATTTTATATGGAGTATAAATAAAATATAGTAATATATAAATATATATGTACACATGCATGCATTATTATAAAAGTTTTCAAAATCTCAGTCATTATAATGCTCCCTCTGATGAAAGTAGAAGGACTGGATAATAAACAAAGTGTAATGGAAATCTGATATGAGTTTTTAAATGTGGGCTGAGGTAAAAGGTGAACATAAGCAACAGATCTTTTTACTCGTCCGATATGAAAAAAAATTCTCTGTGGAATAAGTTTCAGACAGGCATGGGGAATTTACTTTTAATCAGCTTTAAAATACAGTCTATAATAAGCATGCCCTTAGGCAGTTATACTGTGCATGCCATCATGAAAAGAAGAAGAAGAAAAAAAAAGAGGCTTACAATGAGGCTTAAGAAAAATGGTCAACTGGATGCTAGTTTTTTTAATCTGTAGTAGTCTTTGCCCCTGCTGAGGATTCCTATATCATCTTTTCATCAAGAGAGTTTGGCAAAGCCACTCAGCGGGTGCTGTATGTTGGGAGCCACAAAAATCAATACAGGGAATATGAAGGCAATTTTTAAAAGCTAATGTGTGAAACATTAAAAATCCATGCAGTATAAACCATGTATAATCTTACCAACTCCCCAGCTCAAATGGATCAAACAGCAGAAATTGTGGTATATTGCACACTAAAGTGAAATAACCTTTAAGGCTGAAGATTGATTCTTTTGGGAAAGTTTTTACAATATGATATATTAAGCAGTTCGGATAGAAATAACATGCCTTCTCACAACAAGAATATACACTTTTGAAAGAAAACAACTGGTCAGTGATCTTATGAGCTAAATGAAAGAATTCAAGCTTAAGTGGGAAAAGTTCAAAATTTATGCCTTTTCATAAAAAAAAATATTGCATAGTTTTTGTTTCAGAGGATAACATCATTCAGTTACAGCTTTTAATTAGGGCATATTAGTTACAAATCTATTTAGTGTTTTCTTGGAGAAAACTTATGTCATATAGCACTAAAATTGTTTTGGGTAAAACTTTATAAACCTCTTAAGCATGTGATGAGGTCCAGTGCTAGCAAAAACAATTGCCTTTGGCAGAGTTTTCATGCACTGAAGTTATCTCACTAAAATCAAAATGATTGTTCTGGGGAAAGACTGAGCAAAACACCAAAGGATGCTACATCTAGCCTAAAGAGATGAGAGATGGGGAATATTTCTGTCTTGGCTGGGTAGATGGAAACATGGAGAGTAGAGAGAGGATGGGACATGCCAAGGTTATGCACAAAGTCTTTGTCAAGGCAGGATCTAAATATACATCTTGAGAGTCCTAGAGGGCACAATATTGTCTCTATTTGAATCGAAGTACTCTTTCTAATTCAGTGCAATCTTCCAAAACAATTATAGCCTAAAGCATACGCACAATATCCTTGAAAAAAATTAACATGTGTTTTGTATAAAATTCCCTGCACAATTATCCTCCTAGTACACTAGTATGAGATCAAGAATAAATAGAGATAGGTAAAAGGAAATAGCAATACACAAAAAACATAAAAAATGGTAAATATTCACCAAACTCCAAACAGAGAATTAAAGCAGCCATTCCTGCACTCAACCATACCAATTTGTCCCTGTACTGGACAACCAGATTAAAAGGCCAAAGGAATCAAAATGTGAGCCCAGCTGGAACTTGTCTCAGTTTCAGTGCAAATATGTACAAAATGTCTCCAAACAGCTGTACTTTGCAATTTTGCCATATGAATAGTATATTTCACTGTTCCTTTCCTAATTATCTAATTTAGACCTATGGAAGTCCCTTGTTAAAACTTTTGCTGTAATGTAAAGGCACACTTTTTGTTATTTAACATTTTATTGTTGTGGATTCTTTATTTGAAGAATTTCAACTGAAACATTAAAAAACTTATCCTTCAGAACAGAAGTGTATTAAGTACAGAACAGATTGGCATAAGACTTCTTAAGAGAGAGAACACTATTACAAAAGCCCCTACAACAGCTGAAATACAGGCTAACTGTCAAGAACTGAAGGGGGAAAATGAGATGCTTCAAAATATAATGTACTCCTGTTTGTACTGTAATATTAAAGAAAAAAGAACAGAATTTTCAAAACTGTCCAGGGGAAAGAAAAAACAAAAGACTGAGTAAAATTTTTGAATAACAAAGAAGATGAAACAACCACCAAGGACTTAGGCATGGCAAAATCTACTGTGTAAACACTTATCTTTGTACTTTTAATAGGAATTAATCAGAAGCAAAGATGTATTGTGTGAAAAATCCAAGAAAACAAAGGGAAAAATGTAAAAGTGATCTTCAGTGAAGGGAATGTAAACATGTACTTAAGTTAACCAAAGAAAACTTCAGGATCTGAAGGGTTTTGGTACTTGGGGACAAGGAATTAGCAGACATTATAGTAGGGGGCATCTGACAGATTTTGCAGATCAGGCTCCACAACCCTAATGTTAAACAAAATGTAGAGCTCGAGTTTAAACACAGAGGAAAGGATGAGTGACCGGGACATGTAAACTTTTAACCTGGCTTTTGTTCCAGGTGAAGAACTTGAAAAGATCACAGAGGAATTAATTTATGAGAACTGATGGAGTGGAAAGCATCTCAGCAGAGTCAGCTTGTGTTTGCTGAACTCAGGCTAACATTACCGATCGACTTTTTCCACATACTGAATTGGGCAAAAAAGGATGAGGTAAAATTAATCTGGACTTCAGCAAGATGTTTTGATCTAGTTACAATCAGAAGAGCCACTGAGATAATGGAGATGAATTGCTGGCTCAAGATGATGATATGGTGGATGGTGATTAGTTTTCAGAGAGAGTATTATTCGGCTGAGTAATGGTCCAGCTCAGCCAGCACCGTACTACATAATCTCTAGTGATTTTAAGGCAGTGATTAATTTGGTCTTGGTCAAATCTATTGTTGGAGTTGGGAGCAGCAATAAATATTTTCTTAGAGTTCTGTTATATACATTAAATGCATCTGAGGATGACTCTGTATTGATGGAGCAGCAGTTATGAGCTCTTATGTCAAGGAATGGAAGAGACGGCGAGTCACAATTTATAAAAAAAAATTAAGTGTTACTCAGAAAATGATTACAAATACAGTGATGGGGGAAGCAGTCAATAAAGTAGGGGAAGAATACGCATAAAATGGTCATTGAAAAGCCAGTTTTCTCCTGGGATGAATAGAGGGGGACATAAACTATGCTTATTGCATAGTAATGTGTACTCAGCTCGAGCTGAGTATAAAACACCACCAAGCAGAAGCACTTGCAGTTTCTCACTGCTTCCAGGAGCACAACAGACTCTGTGTGGTACTGAGTGGAGAATTCAGGTCAGCAACATTCACAAAGCAAGATTGCTTCAAAGCAATTCTAAATTGCCTCAATTACATTTAGAATACCACAAAATCTGCATTTTATGTCCAGTGGACTTTTTTGTAAATGACATCACAAAAGAAGAAGCGGTTCATGAAATAGAAATTTAACATGAAATGCAGATTTTCCTAGTCAAGATGCCATTGAGCCTTTCTTCTCCATAGTCTTTCAAAGGCTCTACTTTGCCTGCCAACAGCACCATTCCACATAGCCCTATCCTTTGTTCTCCACTTTAATGCCCAGGCTAGGATTTAGAGAAGAGCAAAGTGTATTACTACTTGGAGACTGAAATAATTACTTTTCACTTGAGTACTGGAAAGGTTCAATAGTGCTTCTTGCAGCAACCCAACATTGTTACTGCTGCAGAGCTTCAGCTGCTTTTTCCCAGGTGGGGAACAACCTCTGGGCTGTTTCTTTTACTGTTTCCTATGCTGGTCCCCTTTCTGGTGTGCAGGGTACTCCTACAAGAACAGATAACAGCTCATAAGAGACACTGATCACCTTATGAATACTCTGTACCAGCCCTACATTTTTACAACTGGATTGGTTTGGTGGAGGAAGAAACGTCTCAAACCCAGAAATTCTGGCAGTAGCAAGGTTATGTTGATTTGCCTTAGTATGCTCATTCAGAAATCAGTCGTTCCAGTTTCAGTCCAGATCTGCTGGAACTAGAATACTAATCTTTGTTATTCAATGTTTTCTTTATTTTTCGTTTGTATATACAAAATTTTGTATTCCCATACCTCTAGCAGGATGTGTTTTTACTTTTTCCTGACTCCTCTTCCTGGCAGGAAACTGCACCAGCCTCTCTGTATTTAGTGTAAAAAGAGATTAAAGAGTCAAGACTGTGACTTTGGACAATATTTTGCCATGATTTATTTCACAGAGCTCAACAGTAGGTACCATTTCCAGAGTATTTTTCTCTGCTTTTTTAGTGTCTATCCTCCAGAAAAGTGAAGAAAAGTAATAACATTTTTTTGGAGCATCAGCCATCCTGACAGCAAAAGAGAAAGAAACCAAGTTGGCTTTATTTTAGCAAATTAACCATATGCCTTATATCAGTGGGAAATGTGCCCCATTGAGAAGAAATAATAGCCCTTGATTTTATGTAGATCTATGCCAGGCTATGGGCTTGGCTTCTGATCTGCACACAGAACTTTTATTGATGCTTACAAGTTTGTTAGAAGTATTCCTCTATGCTTATGCTGATAAATACCAAAGTAGATGAGAAAAAAAAAAAAAAAAGAAATATTGGTTTAACCTTACTTCCACAGAAGGGACCTGTATCATAGCATAGCATAAGTGCAATAACATAATATAGACACAATATTACCAGATTATGCTCCGAACACTGTGGTGTTCACATTTTTGATACACTTTAAAGACAAACATCTCCTTTTCCTACCCATTGGAATAGACAATACAAAGATTCTGAACCTGAAACATTTGTGCATGTTTAATTTCTACTACTAACAGTAATCAAACCTTTCCACTGACTTAATCACATACTTCAAGTTGAGTATAAGACCTAAGAACTCACAAGGCCAGAAATATGAGTCAGGGTTTGCACAGAGAGAACTGAGGTCCAGAGGGATGCAGTTGCCAAGAAGTGACTAAATATCAGAAGAAAATTTGAATTTAGACCTCTGAGATCCAGTCATCCAACTAAAGCACAAAAGAACATTTCTGCCATTCAATCATTAGATAAAAATGGACATTGAAGGAAAAATTCAATTTGTTTGGAAATACTTTTGCCTCCGTTTTGGGACCAGATTTCAAAAACAGTACTTTTATCAAATTCAGAAGGGTAGGTGCCCATGGAAAGTGACAGTGGAAGACTGTGATTTGCTTGTTGCTGTTTTTTTTCTCCCCTAACAAGAATTCCTAAAATAATCTAAAATGTCTGTTGTTTGTATCTGAAGAAAACAACAGTTTAAAATATGCATACCTGTTTCTAGTGAGTTGAAAGCACAATGTAACTATGATTTTATTACCATATCTTTTTTTTGTCTGGGTTTCTTTTTCAACGGTTTGATCAAAATTAATGTGGTCTCTCTACCCAATGGCATTCATTTTGGTTATAAGATTAGAAATGTAAATTTGCAATAAAAGAAGAAAATAGGAAGCTGTTTTTAATGAATATTTTACACATGACTAATTAACAGAATCCCCTACAGGAATTTGGAAGTAATAAGGAATTGACTGAAAATAAATTAAAAATTAATAAAGGGGTCTCCAAACAGCTTTGTTTATGAGCATTACCAGTTGCATTCTTAGTTATGAATATTTCAAGCTGCTTTGCTATTCAGGATGTTTTATTCTTGGAGTGTTCATAATTTTGGAGGTGATTAGACAAAAAAAGAAGAACAGCACAAAACAAAATGTCTTGACATGATAAAACCTACCGGGGAAAACTTGCTAATGCACAAATAATGGCTTAATATCCATTGTTTCTGTCTAATAATACCTGCAGTATGATGTTCCTCTTAATCCTCATCTTCTAAATGGAGGGAACAGAAATGCTCACTAATTCATTGAGAAAAATGAGAAACTTTCCCAAGACATTTTCTTAAGACAAGAACTGCAGTCATGCAGCTGTGCATAGTCACTAAAGGCTGTTGGGTGAGCCTGGAGAGGGCCAAGCCTATGGGAGGGCTGTTGCAGTACTAGGAGCTGGACCATCAGCAGGTTGTGGACAGGAATGCAGCACCACAGCTGGGACGGCAGGCAGTCATGTATGAAACCTGCACAAAGGTACTCTGCTAATGGCAGAAAGCATGACCACCACTCAGCTATTCTGTTCCCGTTTTCTCTGCTAAATCTATACATCAAAGTGTATTGCAAGACAATAGTACAAAAAATGTATCTTTCCCTATGTACTGTATATCTTCATTTATATCAGTGTAACAAAAATATTACCCAGGGAAAGAGGGGAAAAAGGGAAGAAACACATGAATGCCAGGTGTTCTCCTATGCCTCTATGTAACATTTTAGCCAGGCTAAAATTCTTTGAAATAAAAGTGATTTTAATTCTCTGGTATTGTCTTTGATACAAAAACTGATATAAAACTTCCTCAGAGAAGTTAAGCTAAACCATCCAGCAACTTTAGCTGAGGAAGGCCAGAACATAAATCAGAAGAAAGGAAAAGGAAACAAATGACCACTTCAACATAAATAAATAGATCCACTTAGCTGTTAGATGATCTGAGATGATCCAATCAATCTAGGTATCCTAACACCAAAGACAAATGATAGCAAAACTAGAATAAAACAATAGACAGTGAGTGAGGCTGATTGGTTTTTTTTTTTGGTTTTTTTTTTTGGTTTTTTTTTTTTAATTTCAAACTGAAATGAAACCATGGCAGGTTTTGCTCAGCTGGTCATTTTTTTCTCTCTGAATTTTAAGGACTGAAGCGTCTTCTTGGGTCATATGGTATTACTGGGAACAGAGTTCCAAAAGGGTGACATAGTGAATTTTTTCTTTTTTTTTTTAAAGCAGTCGTGTTTCCTGCTGATACTAAATGTTCATAGAGAAGATAGTTGGTATGTATCTTAAGAAATAAAGAACCAACACATTTAGTGTAATCAGTGAATACTGCATGAAGCTTCCCTTAATGAGAGCTTGATGGTCACTTCCCAGAATAAAATGAAGAGCATAGTGTTTTTGTGAACTTGTCCCCTCTGAATAAGAATGTACTACTACTATTACTACTACTAGTAGGAATAGGAAATAATAGATTTGGTCACATATGAGAAAAGAAGGAAGTCACACACATTAATGTAAGAAATTCTAACTCTTCACATCAGTGGCACAGTTTCTCTGTACAACAGAGCAAAAAGGTCTTTCCTAGCTGAATGTTTGGGCAAGCATCAGTCCGACTGTGTTTCAGATACTGAGCAAATATATCTCACAGAGGGTGCATAACACTAGTGTTTGATGGCTCTTTTCAAAGGCTGTATCACACAAGATGTATGTGTCATCTCAGCTTTCGCCCTCCTGCCCAGGTAGGCGGAAGAACAGCAAGAGAATGCTGCTACCTCTCATGAAGAATTACTGATAGAAAAACAGGATAAAAAATATTATGAAAAGCCAATTCCACCTTTCAATTCACTAAGTACTTTTACACTGTTGCTGCCACCTGAGAACTTTAAGGTGTCTTAAATCATGAACTAACATTTATGTTGTGACCTTGTCCCTTGGAAAAAATCTGCAGATCTCTTGAGAATAAAGAAAATGATGACTCCATCATCATCAAATGCAAAAGATCAGTAAGAATCCATCTGGGCTTGGCCATTCTCATAATAAAATTACAAGTTTCTGCTCCAATGTATGGAGGGACCAGAACTTCTCCATCACAGAGAGGAAGACAACAATTCTGATCAACAGCACAGACTAATTAATTTTGTTTAATTAATTTTGTTTAACATTTGTAAAATAGAAGTACTTCTCTGTACCTTGCAGGATGAAATCTAAAAAAATCATGGTCATTTTGCAATAAGAAATTGCAATAAGAAATTGCAATAAGAAAATAAGAAAAACCTTAGGCAGACCCAGATGAAACCTTGGAAAGTTCTTAAGTCTCTGCATTCCTATCTGAATGTGACAGTCTTCAAATATCCTGTGCTAGTAATTTAACATAATATGTACTCTTGAAAAGTCAAGGAATTCTTTCCAAGTGTGAAGTCACTGGTGACTGATCTTTTTTTTCCATTGCCCTCATCTAACAAAGAGCCAACTAAATAAAGCTTCAAAGAGTTTTCACCAATCTGTAAATGTGATGTGTTTCTTAAAAATAAACGATTATGATGATTTAGTTATCAGTAAAAGCTTTTAAATAAAACATAAAATATATCCATATTGTAAAAAGAATTTATAGTATCTGAAGTTTATTGATAAGGCAATTTATTAAGGACTTTGGTTCTGATTTGCTCATTTGAAGATAAGCTTCGAACAACATTTGTTGGATATTCATTCAATTCTTCATGGCCTCTGTTCATTTCCCCCCTTCCTAATGGAGATATTTTTTCTTATTTTTCTTTTATTTATTTTTTTTAAGGTAGAAAATCACCTTATGCCCTTCTGAGTGCAAAGACTAGACTGAAAACATGGTTGAAATTTAAACATCAATAGCTGCCAGTAAACACTGGCAAGGACTCAAGCCACTGGCAAGAAGTTTTTATTGGAAGAAATTAGGCTGTCCTTTGTGTAGGGAAGGCACAGTGCGAGCAGAGCTGTGTTGTGCAGAAGCGCTCTGGGAGCGCGGGGTAACCATCAGCGTTAAGCGGCTGCAGCGCTGGAGCAGCCGCAGGTAGGGAATGAACAGCTGGGGAACAGTTTGACTCACAGATGCTTCAGTGTTGCTGGAAAGGCTTGTGGTGAAATTCGTGGATGTTTTACAAATAACAAACCCATAGCTATTCCAGCTGTGAATAGCCAAGTTGCAAATAATAGTTTGAGGTTCCAGGCCAATTCTCCCCAGACCTACAATGCGTTGTAGTGGATGGCTATGTGACTGCAATGTGTTTTCCCCACAGGAGTGGTGGAAGGAAGGAGATGCAGCCTCTCTTCCCCTTTCTGTAGCACCCCAGACCAGGCACAGTTCACAAGCACTGAATTAATCTGTGTCTTTACACAACCAGCAGCCAGATTGTAAAAATTTTGAACATCAAACTTTTCAAACCACTCTACCAAAGAAGCAAACCATTCCTTTAGAAAAATAAAAAGATCAAATACAGATCCTGACTGACACTTTGAAAGAGCCCTTCTTTAAAAAAAAAACCAAAACAAACCACAAAAAAACACCAAATGAGCAATTTTTATATATTTTCTAAGATTTTGATGTATTAATACCTGAGAAAACTCTGGCAAATCATCCTCACAAGACACACAGGGGAGTAAGCAATAAACGAGACTTCTCAGATCATATTGTTCAGTTCAAGAAAACTGGAAATAAATAGCATAAGAAGTGAAAAGTGGATTAAATTTTTGAAGTCTCTTAGGTATAACTTCTTCAGGTTCTCATCTTACAAAGAGTCGTCAGAGCAGCATTACAGGGTCTAACTCTGTAATTCGTATTTATAATGCAGCAGCAAGCAGGTGATCAGTAGAGGTAGCAGTAATTTGTACTAGTCATTGTGGAAATACTTACAAATGATATCTCTAATGAACTCTTACGATTAAATAAAAGGTAATATTGAATGCTGGGAAATGACATGTAAAGCAGGCTTGTGAGAGCATACTAATTGTGTATACACTGAGTCATGCTCTATGGGAGAAACATAATTCCTTTACTTAAAAAGTAAAAATAAGGACCAGTAATGATTTGAAAGCAGAAGTCTGTCTATGTATAAAGAACTAGAAACCATAAAAATGTGTCTAATTGACATTTCTAGCAATAGTTTTATTTTCATCTGCAATTAGGAGCCAAATCCATAGAAAAGAAGTGTTTTGGCTCTGAGTCAAGTTAAATTTTTCTAGATTTAGTTCATTTTTACCAGGAGCAATTTTACTATCTTTTATTTATTTATTTATCTATTTTTATGGTTCAGTCTTTTCTAGCACATCTTGCATATGTGGGTGAATTTTAGATCAGTAATAAAGCAACATGCATTAATATTTCCAGTAAAAGCTATAGAAATGCCATGAAACCCTGACATACTTTATCCTCCCCACTTCTCTGTTCCCCAAAGAACAGTAATTTCCGGCAGTTATTTGGACCCATAGTCTCTCCAATGCATAAAGAGCTTTGAGTTCTGGCACAAGCAATGATCAGATATAATTTAGCCTTTTACTTCAGTCTCCCAGTAGAACTCTGTCTACAACAAATTGAACATAATTTCCTTCCCTATCACCTAAATCGTGGCAGGTTTGTCTCTCTGCAGACACTGCCCTAGCTCCAGTCCTTTCCCCAGATTTCTTGCTTGCACACTGTCAAGACCAAGAACCCAGGCTATTTTTGACCTGGTGGATACTTTACCTTACCCTGTCTGCTTCTCTGAAGTCTAGTCCAATCTTGTGGACTCAAAATTTCTGGGGGTGCAGGTGGTGCATTGTCTCCAACCACAGCAATGACTCTGGTGGATCATACATCTCAGAATTATTCCAAACTGTCTGGAGCCCTACATGTCAAAATGCACACCTAAACAAATTTGGAGTCCTATAAGAAACCTATACCTGTGATCTACTTACTACCTGGAAGCCTTGCTAATAAATAAACCCTTAAATAATATTTAGTTAAGATGCAACAGTGTAGAATCCTTACTTGAAAAAAAAAATGGTTGCAAGATGTGAGTAGATCCCAAGAAATTTTTATCTTTAATGACAGTACACTGACAAGGACAGAGCTGTTTAAAACAAAACCAACTTTTCACTGTGCTGCGAGTTCAAATAAGGTGTATTTTATTGCTTACTTTCCTTGTTGCATTACCCACTGACTGTAATGCATTTTGCTGATGCCACCTGCCCTATTCAAATACATTAAAATAAGGATTCTTTGCTGTATTCTGAAGAACATAGCCACTCTGTCCTTTGATCTCAAGCTTGTGTTAAAAATCATGTTTGGATGTTTGATTTGTTTTTTTAATGAGTAAGCAGGCAGTGTTTTGCAGTAGGTTTCCATAATCAGATATTCACTTCTATCAGGCACTTTTAAATAAAGTATAAAGTGTTGGAGGAAAAATACAAAGCTATTTTAAAATGAACCACACTGATTAAAAATGAATAAATATGTTCAAATAATGAAAGACTGTAAAAGAAGCCAAAATTTACATTCTAATGCAGGGAATATATGAGGATCGCAACATGTTTACCTTAAGTTTCTATTTAACTCTACTGACAGCTACCCCCAGTAACACTGAAATAATGTTAACACACCTTTCATTCTCTTTGCCTTATGTATGCGCATATATATATATATATGTGTATGTATGTATGATGACACAAAGATACGAGTACTGGCATTTCTTCTGTAAACTTAACTCTGATTCAGGCCTGTGTCCTGCAGCCTGGGAATTACCTTGAATTACCTCATCCCAGTGTTTACAATGAATGGTATTTCTGCTCTCACAAGAGCTGAATCCCAGGTATTAAATGGAGAGAGGGGTTAAGTGCTTACACCTGTCTTGCCTGGGACCATCCTGCTTTGATACCATTTTTAGCTCCTTGTAAGAGATAATTAAGCCCCAAAAGCACTTTAATGGAAGACCTTTGAGCATTCATGTTCATCAGATCAGGGCTGGAATCTGTAGATTGCTGATCAAGACTCTTTCTCCCATAACATCAAAGTATTTCTTTTTTATTTCATGAACAGTCCTTGAAACTGCTCCTCTATCCACTAAAAACTATAGCAGAGCCAATTAAGCTGTCATATGAAATTGATTGGGCATTAAACTGAAAAATCTATGTTTAAAGTCTTGCCTTCATGCAAGCTGACTTTACAACTGGACTGACCTATAATAAATAGTCAAGACCATCAGAAATGGTATGATGGACCATTGTATAAATGGAACCTTGCAGTCAATCAGAAGAGTTTGCACTTCATTGATCACATAAGATGAGAAAAAAGATCTGTAAGTGCAATTCTGAAAGTCAGGGGAGTTCTTACACATCTTGTTTACCTGGACCAGAAACTAAAATGCCTGGATTCCTCAACACTGTGGAGCTGGATTTAAAGAATCAGTAAACCAAAATACTGCCCTAAACAATCTATAGCCAAAATCTCAGACAAAAGAAAGCTCAACATCTGACTGTCATGACCATTTCTGAATTGTTAACATGTTGTAGCAAAACCACTATGTATTTCACACACACACACGCACATAAAAATTTTATTACTTTTTGTGTGAATATTGGCCATTCTAAGGGTACCCAGTAGGTATAAATGCTACATACTTTTTAACAGGAATTATGTTATCAGACATATATAGCAGCTAAAAATATATCTAGAAGAAACAGGAGAATTTTGTGTAAAACCTGTAGGTTTTACAGGAGGGTTAGATTTTGGCCAGTAGCATCTTTTATCCAGTGCCTTATCAAGTAGAAAGCTGTCCTTCCTAGTGAATGATACATGGAGGAGGGGAGGAGGGCATGAAAACTGAGCACTGTAAACACACAATGATTTCTTTTATAATGGTGTATTGCTAATTGACTCCCTAGTTAAGATTGGGTTGAGATTTGCATTTAAATCAAGGCTGAAATACCCTTGTTTCACACTTCAGTGGTTGAGTATTCTCTAAACTTGGCACAGTAAACTTCAGAGTAGAATTTTTCTTGTTATTTTCTTTAGTAAATATTTACTACATAGTTATTAAATATTTGCAAAGGAAAGTTGCAAAGGAAAGAATTTTTCTTTGGTGTCTCTTTTTCTTGGGTTTTACAGTCCTCAAGTCCAGCAACCTTCACAAACACCTAAGTGCCTATATATGTATATACACACCTTAAAATCCTTCAGGTATTTTTTACCCGATAACTTACTGCCAACATAGAAACTGGAAATTCTGACTTAAGCACAAAGTGCTGTTTTGCTAAACCAACCAACCAACCTACTGGATCTGTACGTAGAGGACGACCCTTCATCCAGGCCCTTGGTGTGATTAAGTCCCTTGTTCCTGGGGTTCACTCGTCCTTTTCTCCTGTGTGGAGCTGACAAGCTCATCACATATATAATACAGTCTTTTTTCTATTAAAGCTTGTTGTTACAATCATGGATTTTTATGATCGTATACTTTGATCCATAGAAATGGCAGTAATAACAGTTGTGTGAAAATAATACTCAGTTTTATTATAGAGATGCATAACAAGGTGACAGAATTAAAGAACTGAACCACAGCTAATCATAAGGATTGGAAAACTGGGTTGTGGAAGTGGACAGAATCTGAGTCAGTTATGTAGTTCTTTATTCCTACTTTGAATCTTTTCATTGCAGACCTCCTGTTAGCCTTATAACTCTTTCACTTCCCTACCTTTTTTTTAAATTCCAATGGCCAAACTCCCTGCTGCAGGCCAGCCCCTATCCAAGGGGCTTCTCCACTCTGATGTGTATTGTTTCCTTTGTACTAAGCCAGAAGAGATTCACCAGACTGAAGCCAAGCAAGAGATGAGGATTTGAGTTAGACTAGGTTTAAGGTGGGTAGGGTTAAGGAAGAGGCCAAGGAGAGAAATAATAAATGAAATGCCAACAGAATATCAGGTAACTTCTGAACTTATTTGCCTTTCACAGCTTGTATTACTGAGATGTACAATCCAATAACCCCATCCATGGAAAAGAAAGCAAATAGCAAACCTGTCTGGACTTCATACAATATAGCAAATATGTGGTTTAATGTATAATATTACAATTAGATTATGAATAATGGCTGGAATTTTTTTTTTATTAACTAGTCCTGGATTAGTAAACAAGTAGCTTCAGATCAAACAGCTTGTGAAAAGAATTAACACATTTCTTGAGAAGCCTAGCAACCAGCCAAAAAAAAAAAAAAAAAAAAA